>PVIC010055903.1:0-11094 GCA_004025085.1 Thryonomys swinderianus
AAAAAAAAAAAATTTAGTGTGCCAACTCTAGATCAGAAATGTTAAATGATATACCAAAGTAATAAGGCCAGAACTAAAATCCATCTTTGATCTAAAAGTACTCTTCCTCTAGAGTAACCTCTCTCTCATCTTTAGGTTCAATCACAAGAGACAATTAGTGCTTTCCACAAAGCACTTTGGTAGTCTTGTGAAAGATGACTATTGGTGCTATGACAAATCTTAACATTTCCTACCAAGGATACGTGTTCAAGTGACTATAACAAACACCTCATAAGATATTCAAACAACTATTATTTTTCATTAGTTGGTCAAATAAACTAGAACAAGTTCTACTAATTGAGAATGAAAAGTTTTAAATCCACATTAAAGATCCACAGCAGAACCTCAAAACCCCTTTCTTCAAAATGACTATGCCACCACAAAGGCACAGTCAGTTGTAATCCTTCACTTCACGAGTCTAAAAAACAGCAGATGCAGTACAAAAACATGGTAGTTCAAGGCCTTATCTGAATTTATATCTCTAATTCACTTCCAGTCCATGCCCTAAGTGAGCAGCTAGCTATCAGCTGGAAGCTCAGGATCACAGGTCCTTAATACAAAAATAACAATAGCATGGCAATCTGTGTTTCGTTTGAACTTTTCATGCAGGAAAATATGAATTTTGCCTTAACATCTTCCCATCTGTAATTCACCCACAACAGACAAGTTTCACAGTGAGGTTAGTCTTGCTGCTTTACTGCACCAACATGTGCTGCACTTCAAAGTACAAAGGGATATCCTAGTCTCTGTTAACAGAAACTACCCCCCAAAAAAGGAACAACTTTTTCTTTTTTAAACTAGTTTTGTCACCCAGTTACTTGCAGACCAATCATTTCTACGCATTCTCTTTTGTATTTCCCAAAACTGTACATTTGAATGATCAATTGTCTAGGACAAAAAATTAAACAGCTAAGATAAAATAAGTCTTCTCCATGAATGGGGTCGTTTTCAGTGGGAACATCCACGACCTTAATAAAGCAGTAATGTATGTTTCAGGATAACACAGTGCCCTTTACAGACAAGTTCCTAAAAGACTTAGTGAATTTATCTGACCTTACTACTGCTGAAAGTCAGTGACCACAGAGGTATCTCCCACTGACATTTACAGTGATTCAAGTAAAAATAAGGACCACTTTTCTTTAAGTGACACAGAAAATTCAAAGGTCACTGGATAATACACTACCAAGTAGACTGCACTAGTATTTCAGATATGTCTGTACTCAAAATGTCTGCTTTGAACAACCTTTACAACTGGACTGTGAAAATCATTGGGTGACTTAAATTTTTAATCAAGTGGCCAACAAAATAGCTTTATCGTGATTAGTTCTAGATAAACTAATATTATAATCTCAAACTCTTTAATTTCTAAGAAAACTTCTAATTAAGAATCATAATTCTTCTTATTTAAAATCAAAGAAAAAAAAGGTGGGGAAAGAAAATTTAGAATGCCCTTAAATATATCACACCAATACTGAGCAAACTACAGACCAACCCAACTCACAATACCACCCTTATGTCTCATTTAAGAAGATGAAAAGAGATTTTAAAAATCACAGAATAATCTCACCCAATCACTTCATAACACATTTCCTTCAAAGCTCCCTTCAAGCTAATTCCTACCAGCCCTCCCACCAAAGCCTGTAGCCAGGAGAGCTGCTTTTCTCTTCTCAGACAAGAGTTGCCATCAGAGATATGGCACTGTGACACAGAGACTAGCAATCAAGTACAGAAGTCAGATTAAAGGACCCTGGAGGCTGATAACCCCATCCCCAGTTTCATAACTGGAATTAAACCTTAAACCTGACTGTAGACCACATTCTCTCTGACCCAATCCTAGTCAACTGACTCTTCATTCCCAGTACCAACTCCCTTCTCTCCTTCCTCACAGATATAAGGTTCTAAAACAATTGTCCTTTGTGCCCTTTGTTGCTAGCTAAACTCTGTAAATCTATCTTTTCCACTTAAGCTGTTAAAGCCACATCCTCAATCCATATAATCCCATTTCACGTAAAACTTAATGAGAAGCGATACCATTAGTTTCATGAATGTGCAATGTGCAGCTTATAAGTTTCCATATATGCTTTACCTAAGTCTAAAAGATACGCTAGAGAAAAAAAACATAGTGAAATAAAAATGTTAACAACCCATCCTTTATGCATGTGGAGACTTTTCAGTGTGTGGGATCAAACTCACAAAGGCAGCAAACATTTACTTTAAGCGACTGAGTGGAAAACAAAAGTCCTCATTTTAGACCTTGGTAATGAAGAAATCCTAATAAAATACATATACAACGGACAAGTTCTCTCAAATATGTAGTCCTTGCTTTTCAATAGGCCTGTACATACTTTATTTGCATTATATGTAACACTACTGGATGTACCTGTTAAAAACAAACTCAGTTACAAACCCCAATTCACATTCAAACTTTCAAAACAAATAAAAGCTTTTAATGCCACAGAAAATATATATGCCATCCCAATTTGGCTTTTTTTTTAAAGGAATATTATTACCACTTTGTTACATCTACAACCAACAAGATTATTACCACTTTGTTACATCTACAACCAATAAGAAAATCGCTTGTAGGGGCCGGGGATTTTGCTCAGTGGTTACAGCCTCTGCCTGGCAAGCACAAGGTCGCAAATTCTATTCCTCATAACCACGTACCACAATGCTGGGTGCGGTGGCTCATGCCTATAATACCAGCACTCAGGAGGCAGAGGCAGGAGGACTGCTGTGAGCTCCAGGCTAGCCTGGGCTATACAGTAGTTCCAGGCCAGCCTGAACTACAAAGCGAGACCCTGTCTCAAAGAAAAAAAAAAAGGGAAAACTGCTTATAAAAGAGATTGAAATTTTTGTCTCCCATTACTTGGACTATAATTATTCATTAAAAGGAGAGGAAATCTACCATTTTCATTTATTTCAAAATTATTGTAGCCATATTTTATGCTGGCCAACTTGTAATATTATTCATCTGTTCCTTTCATTCATCTCACAAATACTGTATTATCTATAATATTATCTATTATAAATTTGAGTAGCAAATACAATCCCTGCCCTGATGGAGCTTCCTGTCTGTTTTCAATGTAATCCATCCATATAGTTTAGACAAGCACAATTTGACCCAGCAGTCCAAACAGCACTTATCCTGGACTATTTGGACTACTTGTCTCCTTGAACAGACAGATGACTACTAGGCTTAATTAAGCAGTTGTTGTTACAAAGTCATGACTGCTCTCCTATTTGAATTTTTTTTTTTTTTTGAGATAAAGTCTTGCTTTGTAGTTCAGGCTGGCCCTGAGCTCACTATGTAGCCCAGGCAAATCTTGAACTCAGCAATCCTCTTGTCTCTGCCTCCCAAGTGCTGGGATTACAGGCAGTGCTGGGATTACAGGCGTGAGCCACCACACCCGGCACTGTGGTATGTGGTATTGATTGCTGTGGGTGTGAGTCGCCACACTCAGCATTGTTGTTGTATGTGGTTACCGAGAATCTAACTCAGGACCTTGCGCTTGCGAGGCAGGAGCCGGAACCACTGAGCTAAATCTCTGGCCCCTCCTATTTGAATTTTTAAGAAACAATTTTTGACAAGCATTCTAGAATGAAAACATCTGTGAAAACTAAAAACTTTTGAAAAATAACATAACAACATATTGTTTTCCATTCTAAGTAATAGTTCGATAAAATTTTAGCAAGCTATAAAATTATACTTAAACTTACTAAGTATTTCTACATTTTAAAAAATGCTTTTTCAGGCCAGAGATTTACCTCACTGGTTCCAGCGCCTGCCAAGCAAGCAAGTGCAAGGTCCCTGGTTCAATCCCTGGTAACCACATACAATACTGGGTGTGGTGACTCACACCCACTAGCAATCAGTACCACACACTACAGTGCTGGGCATGGCGGTTCACACCTGTCATCCCAGCACTCGGGAGGCAGAGGCAGAAGGTTTGCTGAATTCGAGGCTTGCTTGGACTCCACAGTGAGCTCAGGGCCAGCCTGAAACTACAAAGCAAGACCCTGTCTCAAAAAAAAAAATTTTTTTTGTTTTTCTTTGCTATCCTGGAAATGTAAACTCAGGGCCTTCTGCATCCTAGGCTAATACTCTACCATTAATCTACAACTCTAGCCTTTTATGCAAATTGTGAAGTGTGAGAACCACACTCATGATACTCTCTACTCCACGGTCTTACCCAATTCTTCCTGACATTACAGCCAGAGAAGCACAGACTTCACCTGCAGCCAGATAGACATACAACAAACTTCTGGAAGTTTTATAATTTGAAGATGGAAATTCTCACAAGAGTTTTAACCCCAGAAGTCTTACTTTCTTCATCTGTGAAATGGAAAACACCAGAAAATGAATGTGTAATGATTTAAATCAATTATGTAAAGCTCCTGAGAAAGTGATTTTCACTCTACTCTAAATATGGTACATTGATTTCCTGCTCATGTCTTTTGTCATGTTCTTCATTTTGCTTGGAATGCCTTGTCCCTTATCTCCTCCTATCTACACCACATTTGTTCCTCTTCTTGATATCTGCTTTATCCATTACACTATCGTAGCTTTCTTCCTCTCAGAAATTCAATTATTTCCTGTGTATAATAGTCATCATACTGTTATCTAGGACTACTGTAAATCTGATTTAACACTTCACTGGCACATGTACATATCCCGAGCAGAAGAGAAACGTGGGCCTTCACGGAGAATCACCTCTTCCTTCTGTATTTTATCAGTGCTCTACAGAAACTACGCCACATTCAATAATAAATGCCCATGTTCTATAAATGAACAAATGATCAAATGGGGAAAGAAACCAGACTATTTTGTTTTTTTAAAAAAAGTGTAGTAGTAGCTGAGATGATCCTTACAAACACAGAATAAAGTTATGGCACATGCTGTAACTACAAATTTATTTCTCCCGTTTTTAGAGAACAGCACCTCACTATACATTTATAAATTGACCTTGAACTCACTATGCAACCCAGGCTGGCCTTGCACTCACAGTGATTCCCTTGACTCAACCTCCTAAGGGCTGGGATTATAGGTGTGAGCCAGTATACCTGGCTCTAAAATCTAGTTTAAATTCAGAAAAGCAAAACGATTATCCTTTGGACATTAAACGCCACTGAAAACAGGTAAAGATATAATGTAATCAATTCCTTATGCAAACTGCTATCTTCTGTAAGTTTAGCTACTTCTACAGAGAACATAAAATCTGACAAATATTTTCAGGGTTGAACTCCTAGGCTGCTTTTTTTCTAATGCTTTATAGTATTTCTAAAGAGTCAACCAGCAGGGGGAGCGCAAGCTCATTAACACTGCAGTCCCAAAATATTTGAGACTAACACAACTTTTAATACTGGGGAAAAAATTTTAACTCATGAACACTGGCCATAAAAGCCATTCAAGTCTCTGTACTTTTAAATTACTCTATAATTCAACTACTCAGGAGGCTGAAGCAAGAAGATCACTGTAAGTTCCAGGCTAGCCTGTACTGTAAAGTGAGATCGAAGTGAATGAATTTTATGTGATTATACCTTCTATAGAATAAATGTTCCATAAAACTGCTACTACTTACCTGAAGCTGGGATATATATTCCAAGTAAAATACAGATATATAGCCTTTTTAAAAATACATCAATAATGTCCAAAAAATACATCAATATTAGTGAAAATTCAACGTACAGTGGAGAAAAGCTCCACTTCACTTTCTCAAAGGTCACCCAAATTGACGAAGGTCCAAAGTCAGCCCCATTCAAAGCCTTAACCACCTGTGTCCAGACTACTATCAGCAAAGTTCTCCACAGTAAGCAGTCCTTATTTCAAGTGAGTGACCATAAAATGCATCAGAAAAATACCTAGGATCTTGGAGGCTACATATTTCTGAGACATGATTTTAAAAAGTTGTCTATAGTCGCAGTGATAGACAATCATGGCAAGAAAACAGAGGAATCAGCAAATGAAAATGCTGAAGGTTAAATGTAAACCGTCAAACATAATACTCCATAAAGTTTGCTTTTAGAAGTGTCCCAGGAGTAAAAACAATGAAATGACAGAATGTGAATGTGTATTTCCTTCCTTCACCTTAAGAATTATTTCTACAGGGCCAAGGGTTAGCTCAGTGGTTCCGGCGCCTGCCTCGCAAGTGCAAGGTCCTGAGTTCAATCCCTGTAACCACATACAATGCTGGGCATGGAGACTCACGCCCACCAGCCATCAATACCACATACCACAGTACCGGGCGTGGTGGCTCACGCCTGTAATCCCAGCACTCAGGAGGCAGAGACAGGAGGATTGCTGAGTTCGAGGCTTGCCTGGACTACATAGTGAGCTCAGAGCCAGCCTGAACTACAAAGCGAGACCCTGTCTCAAAAAAGAAAAAAAAAAAGAATTATTTCTACATACATTAATACTGTTACAACAACTCTTTCTATTGGTAATACCTACTTTAGAGCTATAAGAACCAAAAAATGGAGTGATTGCCTTATTCAAGATTCAAGATATCAAAATTAACAAGTGGTAGGTCTAAGATGTTAACCTGGGCCTTCTGGCTCCAAAATCAAAGCTGTGTCTACATTACAAGATTCTAGTGTCTTTTACACGCATGTATTGGAAATGTGGCTGGCCTGCCACAAACATACATACAAAAATTTGTTCCCAGTATTAGGATCTGAACCCAAGACTTCACACATTCTAGTCAAGCCCTCTATTACTAAACTTCATCTTCAGAGTCTCCTTTTGTCTGCTTCATTTGTTTTTATTTTGACAAAATATTCTAATTTCCCAAACTGGCCCTGAACTTAGGATCTTCACACGTCTCTGCCTCCCAAATGACCAGATTATAGGTAAATGCCACTGAGCCTGACCAGAATTTTTTTTAAATAATAATATATGAAGGCAGGTGTGGTGATGCATGCCTGTAATCTGCAGGACTCAAAGTTTGACCCCAACCCAGTGAATTTAGGGACCTGGCAAGACAATGAATACAGACAGCTTGTTTGGAGCCAGGATCATACTATGTCCTTCGGACTGATCTTAAACTTAGTATGTGGCTCAGGTTAGCCTCAAACTCATTATGATCCTCCCACTTCAATCTCCCAAGTACTAGAATTACAAGTGTGTACCACCAGGCCCAGATTACAGCTGGCTTTATAAGGTGAGAGATCAAAAGATACATATATACAAATTCCACCTCACCAAGTGATTTCTCCCTCTTACACAGGGTCCCACCATGTCATGCACTTTTAAGTCCTTACCAAAGCCAAGCCAATACCAACACTCATACCTTTTCTGTGAGCTAAGTAAACCTCTTGTCTAAAGCATGCAGCATCAAGTATTTTATGACAGAAATATAAAATTGGCTTAACATGGGAAATTCAAAAAACGTGAATGCAGCAGAACAATATAAACACAAAAGAGCCAATGAAGTATTAATTTACTCAAGAAGTAAATACATTGGTCTTTAAAGCATACACATAGATTGTGTGGTGGCTCACGTCTGTCATCCCAGCACTCGTGGTGGCTCACACCTGTCATCCCAGCACTTGAGAGGCAGAGACAGGAGGATTGCTGAGTTCAAGGCTTTCCTAGGCTACATAGTGAGCTCAGAGCTAGCCTGAACTACAAACCGAGACCCTGTCTCAAAAAAAAAAATCTCAACCCCTATTGTTTTTTCTTTACTGGTTTAACAAAACAGGCTGCACTCACACTCAGGAGACAAATATACAATGTTAATTACACATCAATATGGGCCTGCCACTGTGTTCAAATCAGGAGGAGACATAAAACACTAAACATAAAACCAGTGTTCACTATTTAGTCAATTAGGTAGGAACAATTTTATTTTACAATTTTTTTAAAAATCTTTTTTTGGGGGAAGGGGACTGGGGATTTAGCTCAGTGGTTCTGCAATCTGCCTACCTGAGTTTGATCCCCAGTACCACATACCACAATGCTGGGCATGGTGGCTCACGCCTGTAATCCCATCACTCAGGAGGCAGAGGCAGGAGGATTGGTATGAGTTCAAGGCTAGCCCATGCTACATAGTGAGTTCAGGGTCAGTCTGAACTACAAAGCAAGACTTTGTCTCAAAAAAAAAAAAATCATTTTTTGCTATTGATTTTGGTTTTCTGAGACAGGTTCTCACTATGAGGCCAGGCTGGCCTGAAATCTATGATACTCCTGTCTCCCACCTCCCCAGTGCTAGGATTACAGGTGTGTGCAACCACTCCAGCATACATATTGAAAACTTAAAAACTATCCTCCATTATCAGAAATCATGCTCTTCAACGCACTCCAAAAAGGACAGATTTCAAAGGTGTACTAGCTCCACATTCTACTCAGATTCTTTGTTATGTTTTAAATCTTTTTTTTTCTTTTTTTTTTTTCTGAGATAAGGTCTTGCTTTGTAATTCAGGCTGACCCTGAGCTCACTTATGTAGCCCAGGCAAACCTTGAACTCAGCAATCCTCCTTGCCTTTGCCTCCCAAGTGCTGGGATGACAGGCATGAGCCACCACACCTGGCACTGTGGTGCGTGGTATTGATTGCTGGTGGGTGTGAGTCTCCATGCCCCGTACTGTGGTATGCGGATCAAACCGGGGATCGAACCAGGCTCCAGCCCACATGTTGGGACTCATACAAGAAGTTTTCAAGGCCTTTACTCCATGCAGCAAACCTCCTATGATCCACCATGCTCTGTACAGAAGTGCTCCAATAAGTTCTTCCAGTACAAAAATACCTGTCTCTGTTGGAGAAGATAACCCTGCTATTCTGGTTGTGCCAGAATGAAAGAAGAATTGGTGTCCTAGCCAAAGGCAGGCACAGACTGAACACCCAGGGTCAAACTTGACCCAACGGGGTAACTGCACAAGGAATGGTGACAAATTTACCCAAAAAGATCCTCACATAAACACCACTGCTCAGAGAAGGGAAGCCCTAGAGTTCAGGTGGTACTGCAAGTGAATCCAAGTTCTCTCCATGAAGACTATGCTACATTCCAATCTGTAAAGTAACAGTGTCCACCGTGAATACACTGATAATGACCAAACACTATCCAATAATACTTCTAAAAAGTCCCAGTCCTCAAAGTATACCTTCTCCTCACAATTTTAAACAGTTTAGTATATAACTGATCTACTTAATATAATTGATATAATTCTCTAACAGATCAACATGGTCATTCACCATATCCAAGTGACATGGTCATTTGGCATCCAATCCTTCACACAATCCACTGCACCTCTATGAAGTCAGAGGCAGGCAAAATTGAAATTAGATCCTTCCTATTCCTATTACCTACAAGACTTTCTTTTTTTTTTTTTTGAGACAGGGTCTCGCTTTATAGTTCAGGCTGGCCCTGAGCTCACTATGGAGCCCAGGCAAGCCGCCGCGAACTCAGCAATCCTCTTGTCTCTGCCTCCCGAGTGCTGGGATTACAGGCATGAGCCACCACGCCTGGCATTGTGGTATGCAGTGTTCAATGTTGGTGGGCATGAGTCTTCACACCCAGCATTATATGTGGTTACTGGGGATTGAACTCAGGACCTTGCGCTTGCAAGGCAGGCACCGGAACCACTGAGCTAACCCTCCAGCCCCCTACAAGACTTTCTTATAGCAGTAATCCATAATGATCTTGGGCTGCAATGACAAGTCACCTCCTTCTATAGGAGGTTGGGTCTTGCTGCCACCTTGCAATTTCAAGGTCATGAGTTTGATCCCTGGTACAACAAAAAAAAGAAAAACTTCTATAGCCTGCCATGGCAGTACATGCCTGTAATCCCATCATTCATGAAGCTGAGGCATGATGACAGTCAGGAGCTTGAGGCTTGTCTGGGTTACATAGCAAGTTCAAGATCAGCCTGAACTTCATAGCAAGACTATGTCTCAAAAAACAAAACAAAGACTTATAACAATGATAAAAAGAGAGCAAAATATACTCATTCATTCTGCATTTATACATGTATTTGTTCTATAAATAATTCATCATTTCAATGACCTTTCAAGATCTAGTCTAATTTAAACTCATAGACACTGTCTTGTGCTAAAGTATTTGAAATGTGCTAAGGCTCTGATATTTTTTCCTTTAAAAATAAGGATCTTATGCTGGGCGTGGTGGCTCACGCCTGTAATCCCAGCACTCGGGAGGCAGAGACAGCAGGATTGCTGAGTTCACGGCGGCTTGCCTGGGCACCATAGTGAGCTCAGGGCCAGCCTGAACTACAAAGCGAGACCCTGTCTCCAAAAAGCAAAAAAAAAAAAAAAAAAAAAGGATCTTTAGGGAGGCAGAGGCAGGAGGATTGCTGAGTTCGCGGCGGCTTGCCTGGGCACCATAGTGAGCTCAGGGCCAGCCTGAACTACAACGCGAGACCCTGTCTCAAAAAGCAAAAAAAAATAAGGATCTTTATCCCCTCATTTTGATGAGCATATTCAACATCTACATAGTACCATTTCTTTAGGTTCAATAGTACATACTATTTTTCTCCATACTATCAATCTTCTCCAAATCCTTTACCATATTTATTTTTATATTTCATAGAGCTTAGCAGTATTTTACCCTTACAAGTGGACGATGTTGCTGACAAAAAGTAGTACCTCATTTAGACTATTTTGAAGGACATCTAAAACAAGGATTTTAATTACTTCATTATCCTGAATTTTCTGGTACAGTTGTATAAACATGTAAAAAGAACAACTGTAATCACGGGCTTGCTTTTAGGGATGGCATTTACAGTACTGTTAACTAGTATCAAATATATTCTCACAAAATTACTATACATAAAAACGTGAAATGAGGGCCGGAGGGTTAGCTCAGTGGTTCCGGCGCCTGCCTCGCAAGCGTAAGCACTTGAGTTCGATCCCCGGTTACCACATATAATGCTGGGCGTGGTGGCTCACGCCTGTCATCCCAGCACTCGGGAGGCAGAGACGGGAGGATTGCTGAGTTCGCGGCGGCTTGCCTGGACACCATAGTGAGCTCAGGGCCAGCCTGAACTACAAAGCAAGACCCTGTCTCCAAAAAGCAAAAAAAAAAAAAAAAAAAAAAAAAAAAAA
>PVIC010055904.1:0-11091 GCA_004025085.1 Thryonomys swinderianus
TTTGCTTTTTGAGACAGGGTCTCGCATTGTAGTTCAGGCTGGCCCTGAGCTCACTATGGTACCCAGGCAAGCTGCCGCGAACTCAGCAATCCTCCTGTCTCTGCCTCCCGAGTGCTGGGATTACAGGCGCGAGCCACCACACCCAGCATTGTGATATGTGGTGTTGATTGTTGGTGGGCATGTTTCCACGCCCAGCATTATACATGGTTACCAGGGATTGAACTCAGGTCCTTGCGCTTGCGAGGCAGGCGCTGGAACCACTGAGCTAACCCTCCGGCCCCATTTAACATTTTTATATCCTCTTCATTCAGCTTTGGAAGTTCATATGAGTCTAGGAATCTATCCATTTCTTCTAGATTTTCCATCTTCTTGGAGTATAGATTTTCAAAATATGTGTTTATGATCCTTTGGACTTCCCCTGGGTCTGTGCTGATTTCCCCATTTTCATTCCTTATAGCATGGATTTGAGCCTTTTCCTTCCTTTGTTTGATAAGGTTGGCTAAGGGTCTGTTGATCTTATTTATGCTTTCAAAGAACCAACTCTTTGATTCATTGATTCTTTGTATTGTTCTCTTTGTCTCCATTGCATTAATTTCTGCTCTGATTTTTATAATTTACTCTCTAGTATTTGCTTTGGGTTTGTTTTGCTCCTCTTTTTCTAGTTGTCTGAGGTTCATCATTAGATTGTTTATTTCAGTTTGCTCTATTTTCCGAGTGTATGCATTCACTGCTATGAATTTCCCTTGCAGAACTGCTTTCATTGTGTCCCATAAATTCCTGTATGTTGTGCTGGGGTTGTCATTTAGTTGTAGAAACTTTTTAACTTCTTTTGTGGCCCATTGGTTCGTTAACAGAGTGTTGTTCAATTTCCATGTGTTTGTGAGGATCTTGGAATTTCTTCTGCTGTTCAGCTCCTGTTTCAAGGCACTATGGTCTGATAGTATGCAGGGGATAACTTTGATTCCTTTGCATTTACTTAAGCTTGTTCTATGGACTAGAATGTGATCTATTTTGGAGAATGATCCATGAGCAGCTGAGAAGAAGGTGTATTCTCGCTTTGAAGGGTGAAAAATTCTGTAGGCATCTAATACGTCCATTTGCTCAAAAGTTTGATTTAGCTCTGGTATTTCCTTATTGATTCTTTATCCAGTTGATCTGTCAATTTGTGACAGGGGAGTATTAAAATCCCCTACTACTAGTATGTTCATGGATAACTGGCTTTTCATGTCCAGTAGTGTTTGTTTTGTATAGTTGGGTGCATTAGAGTTTGGTGCATATATATTTATGATTGTTATTTCTTTCTCTTGGATAGTTCCCTGTACGAGAATATAGTGATCTTCTTTATCTCTTTTAATCATTTTGGGTTTGAAATCTATTTTATGTGCAAACAAGATAGCCACTCCTGCTTTTTTGCAGTTTCCTGTGGCATGGAGGATTGTTTTCTAACCTTTTATTTTCAGTCTGTGGGTTTCCTTCTGAAATAGGTGTGTTTCCTGTATGCAGCAGATTGTAGGATCTTGCTTCTGGATCCAATCTGCTAGTCTGTGTCTTTAATTGGTCCATTGAGTCCATTGACATTAATGGTTATGACTGATATGGACATATTCAGAGCTGCCATGTTTCCCTGTTCTTGGTTCTTTTCTTCTTTGCTTTTCCCCTTTTCTCTTTAGTGTTTGTTTGCCCCAATGAATTCACTCTCCTGGGTCTCGTGGATATGGAATTTTCTGTGTTTTTTTGTCAAGATGTTCTTTAGCATGTTTTGGAGTGCAGGTTTCATATTTGTGAAGTTTTTCAGGTGTTCTTTATTGTGGAAGTATCTTATTTCCCCGTCTATTCTGAAAGATAGTTTTGCAGGATACAACAGTCTAGGTTGGAGGTTGTTTTCCTGCAATGGTTGAAATACTTCTCTCCACACTCTCCTTGCATTGAATGTTTGTGTTGAAAAGTCTGCTGTGATCCTAATGGGCTTCCCTTGCAGGTGATTTTGTTCCTTTCTCTCACTGCTTTCAATATTTCTTTTGTTGTACATCTGGAACCTTGATAATTATATGTCTGGGTGTAGATATTTTTATGTCATAGCGTTTTGGAGTCCAATAGGCCTCATTTATCTGTATGTCTATTTCTTCTCCTGTTGTTAAAGTTTTCTGTTGTTATCTCTGACAATAGCTTTTTAATGTCTTTTACAATGTCTCCGGCTTCCTCAGTGACTCCCATCAGTGTTATATTATTTTTCTTTGAGTCATCTAGAAGTTGTTGAATTGATTTCTCATGGTCCCTTGCTCTTTTCCATAGATTATACTTTTCATGCTCATTGGCTGCTAAGCTGTCCTCTAGGTCTGAAATTCGATTCTCTGCTTCATTCATCCTACTGTGCAAGCTTTCATTCTCCTTCATCATTTCCTGGAGCTCTGCTTGAAGCTGTTTAAAAGGTTCCATTGCTTCTGCTATCTTGGATTCTATCATCTCGCTGATCTCTTCTTTAATGATGTCTTTCACTGTGGACAGTATCCCTGTTTTGATCTCAGAGATGAGTTCTGATTTCCATTTTACTAGATTTGGTTTAGTTACCATCTCCAAGTGTCCTGGTGTTGGAGTTTCAGTTTGCCCTATTTCCCTTTTCTCTGAATTTCCCTGTGGTGGTGATCTTTGTGTCTGGTTTTTTGTGAATTTTCCCATTTCTACTCTTTCGTTGTTATTAATGCTCTTGTTTGCCTGATGATAGGGCAATGTTTGTTGCAGGTCTCTTTCTATTATATGGGGCCTTTTGGATATGGCACTTTCCTCAGGGGTCCTCCTTGAATCTGTAATGATCCTTGAGAGTTCTCAGTTGTGACACATCATGGGAGGTATTTGAGCAGAACAATCACATCATGTTTGTTACCACAATACAATAAATGTCAATATCAATATTAAACCCAGTAATTAAGATAAAAAGCTTTGTTAAATTCTATTCTGAAGACTTTGAGCTTATGAGTTACCTCAGTGTCCATATGCCAGAATTTAGAATTAATCAGCTATGTTTATACAACATATAGATTGTAAATGTACCCCCCGAACCCTTTTGGGATAAGAGGTCACTGGCGAATCAGGGAGGTAGTGAGACAGGAGGAGAATGAAATAGGCTTAGCAGGTTTATGAAGATCACCTATACCCTAGAATCTCATATATGCCAGCGGGTAATAGAGGATAAATGGGCATATGTACAACAGTACCAACTGTATGCTGTAAGACCATTGGAGCGTTTGTTCACCTTCTTATACTAGTACAGAAGAAGAAATAGGGCAGCTTAAGAGTCTTTTACTTCTGGGTATTGCTTCTGACAGGAAGATAGGAAAGGGTATGTGAACAAGAGGTGAATAGAGGGATCTAGGAGTAGATGGCAAAATAGAAGCTAGATTCCCCCCCACACACACTTTTTTTTTTATCTTGCCTGGTCTCTCAGTGTGGCTGTATGAGCATGCCTCCTGTGGAGGGATGCAGGAGATGGCTCCAGCTCCTCTAGGACCTGGTTCCTCACAACACAGCTCTGGGGTGGGGTTGGGGCTGGGTGAAGCCCCTCAACCCTCTGTCATAGGGATGGTGCCAGGTCCGTACTTGACTCCTCACTGCACAGCTCTGGGGTACAGTGGGCTGGTGGGCAGGCTTCAGTCCTCTGCCACCGTTGGAAATGGATGGCGCCTGGTAGCTGAGTCTGCGCTGCCCTGGGGTACAGTGGGCCTGTGGGCGGCCCTCAGTCTTCCGCTGCCGGAAATGGATGGTGCCTGGTAGCCGAGTCTGCGCTGCTCCGGGATGCAGTAGGCCGGTGGGTGGCTTTCAGTCCGCTGGAAACGGATGGCGCCCCTCTATGAAGTTTTTTAAAAAAATATCTTCTGTACTCTTTCCTGTTTCCTTACTCATTCCAATCACACTTATGTTATTTGTCTTTGTATCATCCCAGAGCTACTGGATTGATGTCTCATGGCCCCTTGCCGTTTTCCATAAATTATTCATCGTCTGTTCATTATCTGCAGTCTTATCTTGTAGGTATGAAATTTTATTTTCACATTTGTTCATGCTCTTACCCAAAGTTTTGTTGGAGATTTTAATCTGGTCGAAATCTGTTTGAAGCTGTCTAAATGATTCCTTTTGGTATCTGAGGTTCTACTATGTTCACGATCTTTTCTTTGGTGTTATTGTCATATCTTTCACTATGGACAGTACCTCTGTTTTTATCTCAGAGCTTCTTTTCTGATTTCCATTTTACTATGTCTTCTTTTGTTACCATCTCAGATAGTCCTGGTGACTGAGCTTCAGTTTGCTGTTTCCCTTTTCCCTGCATTCCCCTGTGATATGATCTTTGTATCAGTTTTTTGAATTTTTTCCTCATTTCTAGTCCTTTGTCACTACTGATGTTATTGGTTTAATTCCTTGCCTGCTGTGTGGGCAATGTTTGTTGCAAGTCTCTTTCTTCCTAATATTTGGAACACTTAGAAGATGGCTACTTCCTTGGTTGTCCTCCTTGTGTCTGCAGTGGTCCATAAACAATCTTGGTTGTGGTACACCATGAAAGGAAGTAAAATAAAATAATTAGATCACTTCAGTTTAAACAACACACTGAGCATTATCAACAGTTTCAAACATAGCACAGGAAATGACAAACTATGGTAATCACTACTCTGATCACTCCACCCTCAGGGGCCAGATCTGTGACCATATGCACAGACTTAGAACTAAACACAAATATGTTTATAACACAAGGTCCTTCAGTATAGCAGTGTCACTCTTTGAGACTAAAGGTTCACCAGGAATATGGGGGATAGATAGGAGAAGGAGATATTAGATATAGGGTTAGAGTATGTACAAAGATCACAATCCCCAGGAAACTGATAGAAGCTAGAGAACAGAAGGGACAGAATGAACAAATACAAAACAGACTTACAACAGCAGGACTACTAGAAACTACTATAAACTGTATTCACCCTCGTATAACAGCACAGCAGAAGGAGAGAGTAGGGAAGACTGAAATCCATTAACTTCTGGGAACTGATACTGACCTGAAGAAAAAAAGAATAGTGGTATGCAGCAACAACAGTCACTTAGGAAACTGTTTTCATTCTCTAAAAAGAAGAGTGGTTGAGAGAAAGAAAATATCTGAAATTGGTCAGATTCAGCAACAAAAGAGTAGAGGAATGAAAAATAAAAGAGAGGGCAGAAAATAGAAAATGAGGGCGGATATTTAGCTCAGTGGTTGTGGTATCTGCCTTGCAAGCCCAAGGTCTAGAATTCGATCCCTGGTATCACATACTACAATGCTGGGCATGGTGATTCATGTAATCCCAGCAGTCGCATACCACAGTGCTGGATGTGGTAGCTCATGACTATATTCGCAGTACTAGGGAGACAGAGGCAGGAGGATTCCTGTGAGTTCGAGGCCTGCCTGGGCTACATAGTCACCTCAGGGCCAGCCTGAACTACAAAGCGAGACACTGTCTCAAAAACAAAAATTCCCATAGTGAAAGCCCCCTCAAGGCTTGGATCTGCTGTCTCCTATAAACAATATGAGCAATAATACACAGATCAGAGTTAATTATTCATAGGGAAATAGCCATAGTCTACTGTAGATTGCTCTGGCTTTGACTGAGGAATTCAGTTCAGTGAACTTCAGGGTTGAAAGTACAGCTGCCCTTCCTGGAGTGAGTCCATGGTCCTGTAGGTGGCTCTGTCCCCAGAAACTCACCAATGGTAGTGGGCTCCCCTTCCATACAGCGGACAGGGAGCTAGAACGTGAGGACATTGTGCAACAATCCAGTGGATGGAAAACTGGAACTGCACACACTTGGTGTGGCAATCCTGAGACTGGTGCTCTTGTCAGAGCAGGCTCGGAGATCTGGCCTTGGGGTTAGTGTACTAATCTTCAGTCCCTTGGGGGCACTGGGCCCCTAATTTATGTTTTTTTTTTTTTCTGAGACAAGGTCTCACTTTGTAGTTCAGGCTGGCCCTGAGCCCACTATGTAGTCCAGGCTAGCTAGCCTCAAACTCACAGCAGTCCTCCTGCCTTGCCTCCTGAGTGCTGGAATTACAGGTGTGAGCCACCAGGCCCAGCCTAATTTATGTTTTTTGATTGGAGAGTTGAGAACAATCACATTGAGAATTACTGCTGAACAGTATTGACTTCTTTTTGTCATTGCTTTATTTTCCTGTTGCTGATTCCTTTTTTCCTCCCTCCTATATAAGTGCTAAACTTCCACTTAATGTATTCATGACATTAGAATTTTTGGCATTGCTGGCTTCATTATCTCTTTTTCAGATATCCTTGAAAATGTTTTTGTAGTACTGCTTTGGTGCACAAGATTTCCTAAGATGTTCTCTGTTGTGGAAAGATCTTATTTCTCCATTAATTTTGAACAGTGTTTTTGTAGGATATATCAGTCTTTTTTGGAAGTTATTTATTCATTTACTTATTTATTTTTTGAGAAAGGGTGTCACTTTGTAGTTCAGGCTGGCCCTGAGCTCACTGTGTATCACAGTCAAACCTCGAACTCAGCAATCCTCCTGCCTCTGCTTCCCCAGTGCTGGGATTACAGGCCTGTTGGTTTTTTTAAGGACTTGAAACACTTAACATTAAGCTCTTCTGACCTATATGGTTTGTTTTGAGAAGTCTGGTGTTATTCTAATGGATTTGCCTTCTTTTAATAATTTCTTGCTTATCTCTAACAGGCTGTATGATTCCTTCTACTGGACTTTGATTTTGACTGTGATATATCCTGGAGAAATTCTTTTCTGTTTGCTACTTCCAATTTTATATGCCTTGCTTATTTATATTTTAAATTCATTTAGTATATTTGGAATGCTTTTTTCCTATTACTTATGTAAATAGATTTTTATGCCACTTGTGCTGATTTTTCACTAATTCCAATTAATTTTAGATTAGTTATCTTTTCATTGTTTAACAGCTATTGGATTCATTTTTCATGTTCTCATTTTTTTATGAGATACTGTTGAAGATGTAGTTGCTGGCATCAACTCTATGTTATAGTTTAAAAACCCTGTCCTCAGGGTGATCTGGCTAAATTTCAAGTGCTATATTGAATAGGAATAGCGAAAGTGGACATCCTTGTCTAATTATTGAGTTTTAGAGGACATGTCATTTTTCTGCAATCATTATATTATTGGCTTTCTGTTTTTTGCATGTAGCCTTACAATAGGGAGGAATAAACTTTCTATTCTTAGTGTCTTAAGAGCTTTTATCATGAATGGATGTTGAATATATTTAAAATTTGTATACCTTCTTGGTGAATTCTTTCCCTGTTAATATGTGGTGTTAGTTTTGTCTTGAAAAGTTCTTTGTGAGATGTGATTATCCCTACCTCTGCTTGCTTTTGCATTACGTGTGCACAAAATATCGTTTCCAATCCTTTCACTTTCAGTATGTGTATGTCTTTTTTTTTTTTTTTTTGTGATGCCACTGAGGAATGACCCCAGGGCCTTACATGACTTACATCCTCAGCCTTCCCACTTTTTTTTTTAAATTTTGAGAGAGGGTCTTGCTAAGTTACTAAGTTCCCCAGTTCCATCCTAAACTTGGCTTTCATCCCAGAGTGCTAGGCATGCACCACCATTGCTGGATTGTGTTTGTCTCTTTTAGTGAGTTGTGTTTCTTGCAGGTGGCTGTTTCCTTCTTGAAGCTAAGGGATGGTTTTTGTTTTGTAACCAAGGAGCCATTCTGTGCCTTTTTATTGGAAATTAAGAGCATTTACAGTAGACCATTGACATAAACTTTGATTGGTTTCTGAGGGAGGGTTGATTATAAGGCAGTACAGCTGAGATCTGGATGTTTAGCTGGGTACATGCTATAGATAACAACCAAATCAATCTTCTATTAACCCAATTAACCAAAGTTGTTTGTATGTCAGGCCAGTCTTAACTTGAGGGTCAATGTACATTCAAAGTTATTATCAAAATGTGTGTAATAATTTGTATTTGTTGTTTTTCTAAGATTTGGTTCATTCCTAATTCTCATTTACTGATTGGTCTTCCTCTTATATGAATGTATGATTGCATTAAGTTTTTTCTGCAATGATAACTTTAGTAGCCAGGAATCCCTTAGTTTCTGCTCATCTATCTATCTATCTATCTATCTATCTATCTATCTATCTATCTATCTATCTATCTATCATCTATCTATCTATTTATTTTTTGAGACAGGGTCTCGCTTTGTAGTTCAGGCTGGCCCTGAGCTACACAATGTAGCCCAGGCAAGCCTCAAACTCAGCAATCCTCTTGCCTCTGCCTCCCAAGTGCTGGGATTACAGGCATGAGCCACCACGCCTGGCAGTTTCGCCTTATTTTGGAAAGTCTTAGTTTTCAATTCTGGATAGCTTTGCTGGGTATAATAATCTAGTTGACAGTTATTTTCTTTCAGGGCTTGAAATATATCACTCCATGATGACATTGCTTTCACAGTTTCTTTAGAGAAATCTTCAGTTATTCTATTGGTTTTTGCCTCTTGAAGCCTTTATTTTTTTTCCTTGAAGATTTTAATATTCTTTCCTTGTTATATACTCGACATTTTCTGTGTAACGGTATTTGTGTAGGGTTCTAAATCCTTCTTGTACCTGGCTCTAGGGAGCGTTCCCAAGATTTGGAGGGTTTCTGTTACTATTTTAACATATTTTATGTCTTCAGCCTGAATTTTGGCACCTTCTTCTATAAAATAATATTGTAGGTTTTTTTTTTTTTTAAGACAGGGTCTCACTTTGTATTTCAGGCTGGCCCTGAGCTTGCTATGTAGCCCAGGCTAAGTAGCCTCAAACTCACAGCAGTCCTCCTGCCTTGCCTCCTGAATTTTGGGATTACAGGCATGAACCACCATGCCCAGCATTGTGGTGTGTGGTACTGATTGCTGAGAGACGTGAGTCACCATGCCCAGCACTGTGGTATATGGTTACCAAGGATCAAATTTGGGATTTTGCGGGCCGGACGGTTAGCTCAGTGGTTCCAGTGCTTGCCTCGCAAGTGCAAGGTCCTGGGTTCGATCTCCGGTAACCACATACAATGCTGGGCATGGAAACTCACGCCCACCAGCAATCAATACCACATACCACAGTGCCGGGCGTGGTGGCTCACACCTGTAATCCAGCACCCGGGAGGCAGAGACAGTAGGATTGCTGAGTTTGAGGCTTCCCTGGACTACATAGTGAGCTCAGAGCCAGCCTGAACTACAAAGCGAGAACCTGTCCAAAAAAAAAAAATTGGGGATTTTGCACTTGAATCTCTGGACCTTGTTATTTCCTTTTTTTTTTTTTTAAATTTGTGTTCACTTTTTTGTTTTCAATAAGCCCAGTCTTGAATTTACACTATCAGTATGAATATGAAATCAGAATCTCAGCTTCTACTTCTATTGAATGTGGGCCCTGTTTGGATGTCTCCCAGATATTTTTTTCCTTGTTGCTGCTTCTGGTTTTGACACTTCTTATTCCTACCCTCTTTGGCATTTCTAGTAATTCTTTTAATTTCTGCTAATGCAGAGGTTGACTCCTTTTTAATTTCATTCCTTTCTCTGTTTGCCTTTTTTATTTTTTGTTATCTCTCCTCTCCCTTTCCACTTCTTCCAGATTTTATGGTGGCAGGTCTTGTCTTTTATAGCTATTATTACCAGTGAACTGGAACCTTCTGTCAATCATTAGAGCAGTGCATCACAGTATGTCTTCTTAAGCTTCATCTTTTTCCTTTTCACTATTTCTACTGGTACGGTTGTTTCTTTTGCTGTACAAGAGCTTTTGAATAAGATATAATACTAGTTGTAGATTGTTTGTAATATTTCCTATGTGACTGGGGTTTTATTCATCAAGTTTGACCTACATCTATATTTTCAAAAGTTTTTGTGTGTTTGTTTTGTTATGTTTTGTTTTGTTTTTGAGACGGTCTCACTTTTATAGTTGAGGCTGGCCCTGAGCTCACTATGTAGCCCAGGCAAGCCTCAAACTCAGCAGTCCTCCTGCTTCTGCCTCTCAAGTGCTGAGATTACAGGTGTGAGCCATCAAATCTGGTACTGTGGCATATGTGATACTGATTGCTGGTGGGCATGAGTCACTATGCCCAGTACTGTTACTGGAGATCCAACCAGGGTTCTTGCCAGGCAGGAGCCAGAACCACTAGGCTAAATCTCTGGCCCTCTTCAAGAATTTTATCTATTCTTTTTTTTTTTTTTTTTGAGACAGGGTCTCGCTTTGTAGTTCAGGCTGGCTCTGAGCTCACTATGTAGCCCAGGCAAGCCTCGAACTCAGCAATCCTCCTGTCTCTGCCTCCCGAGTGCTGGGATGACAGGCGTGAGCTACCACGCCTGGCTTTTTTTTTTTTTGAGACAGGGTCTCGCTTTGTAGTTCAGGCTAGCCCTGAGCTCACTCTGTAGCCCAGGCAAGCCTCGAACTCAGCAATCCTCCTGTCTCTGCCTCCTGAGTGCTGGGATTACAGGTGTGAGCCACCACGCCTGGCAAGAATTTTATCTGTTCTATCTTCCAGCAGATTGTGTCTGTTTCAGTATTTAGATCTTACAGCATGTTTTTACAGGCCTACCTTTCTGTTAGATCACATTGTGAAGCAGCACTGACTGTATTTTTGATTACATATTGTAAACACAGTCATGAGAGGATTTTAAGAACTCCTTCAGAAAGCAGTAAGAACAATGGGACATATCTGCTAGAAATAGGGGTTGATGTATATAAATTGGGGTTGATGTTTTGAGGGCGTTTAACTGGCAATGAGTCTTTACTATAGAAATTTTAAAAGAAAAACTTTAGGGCCGGAGGGTTAGCTCAGTGGTTCTGGCGCCTGCCTCGCAAGTGCAAGGTCCTGAGTTCGATCCCCGGTAACCACATATAATGCTGGGCGTGGAGACTCACGCCCACCAACAATCAACACCGCACACCACAATGCCGGGCATGGTGGCTCACACCTGTAATCCCAGCACTCGGGAGGCAGAGACAGGAGGATTGCTGAGTTCGCGGTGGCTTGCCTTGGCACCATAGTGAACCCAGGGCCAGCCTGAACTACAAAGTGAGACCCTGTCTCAAAAAAAAAAAAAAAAAAAAAAAAAAAAAAAAAAAAAAAATT
>PVIC010055905.1:0-11070 GCA_004025085.1 Thryonomys swinderianus
TTTTTTTTTTTTTTTTTTTTTTTGAGACAGGGTCTTGCTTTGCAGTTCAGGCTGGCCCTGAGCTCACTACGTAGCCCAGGCAAGTCTTGAACTCAGCAATCCTCCTGTCTCTGCCTCCCGAGTGCTGGGATTACAGGCCCGGCTCATCACCATATTCTTATTTCTAAAACAAAGAATAATTCTAACAAGTAGAAACAATGTTTCCAGAAAACACACTTTCATCATATTATCAGGGAGGGAATCAAATGTGGCAAAAATACAGTATCATCTCTAACTTATACATAGAGATCCAGGGGCCTTCAGGGTGTGAGGATCTGTTATCTTCTCAAGCTTAGCTTCTATTGAAAAACAACTTACACTAAATACAGCATATTGTTGAACAACTCTGCTCACTCCTTCCATAATAACTCCAAGAGTAGTAACCTTAGAGTCATTTCACTATCACTAAATCAGAGATGGGTTCCTAACTAGAATCTCTTGTCCGAGGCCATCCCACCCAAAACGCGCCCAATTTCATCTAACTAGCATCTCTGTTTACAGGAAGAGTTTAAAAAATAATTTCATTAAGTATGTCAAAAGTATATCGGAATTTACTGCTGATATACTGTAACAGTCACATTATGATATTTATATATTAGTATATCATATGTAATATGATTCTGTCCATTTATATTTAAATTGTTAGTTTATTAGTACATTGTATAATACATAATGTTTACATTTCCATGCGGATTTGGTCCATATACACACTTCTTATTCCCTTTTTTGTGTCTTACCCCTTCCCTCCCTCCTTGCTCTCCATCTTGTCATGCTCGTCCCTTAGAGACTGATCCATCTCTCTTCTTCCTGTTAACACTTTTTTAGTTTTACTCTGGGTTTCTTAGAGAAACAATTTTATTTGATAGGAAGAGTGACATCTTACATAGCTCTCCTTTTCACAAGTCTTGGGACCTTTTAGTACTTCATACATATTTATCAATTTAATGAATTAGAGAGGGAAGAAACAACTGCAGAGATTGTCTTTCTCTGTTGTGTAGAAGTATATTTACCAGAGATCAATTTAATATAACCATATCTACCTACATCTATATCTATTTATCTATCTGAGCTTTTGTGTTCCCCATACTACCATTCTGTATATCTGCTTCTTTTTATTATTGTAGCTTTGGAATATACTTTAAAATAGGGAAATGTGATATCTTTAGGTCTTTTCTTCCCAAAGATTGATTTGGCTTCACATGGTCTTTTGTGATTGCACATACATTTTAGATTTTTGCTTTTCTTATTAAAAATGACATTAAGATTTCAATGAACATTTGGTTGAGTATGTAGATTGTTTTGGGTGGTATAGATACTTCAAGAAGTAGCAACTTTTCCAATCCATGAGCACAGTATGACTTTTCATTTAGGTCTTCTTTGATTTCTTTTATCAATGTTTTATAATTTTAAAATGCAAATATTTTACTTCCTTAATTAGTTAAGCCCCTATTTTTTTTTTTTTTTTTTGAGACAGGATTTCGCTTTGTAGTTCAGGCTGGCCCTGAGCTCACTATGTAGCCCAGGCAAGCCTCGAACTCAGCAATCCTCCTGCCTCTGCCTCCTGAGTGCTGGGATTACAGGCCTGAGCCACCACACCCGGCACTGTGGTATGTGGTAGTGATTGCTGGCAGGCGTGAGTCACTACGCCCAGCATTGTATGTGGTTACCGAGATCAAACTCAGGGCCTTGCCCTTGCGAGGCAGGCGCCGGAACCACTGAGCTGAATCTCTGGCCCTTTTGGTGCTATTATTAAAAGAGATGGTTTTCATGATTTCTGCATCAGAGGGTCTGCTGTTAGTATACTGAAATCCAATTAACTTTTGTATATCAATTTTACACACTTCAAGTTTACAAATTGACTTAGTCATTATAAAAAAAATGGAATCTTTAGTTTCTATATATGGCTACATTGCCTATAAACACAGGAAATGTTTTCATATTATTTTATTCCTTTACCCAACTAATTGTTTTGTCTAGGATATGCTGGATAAAAGTCAGCATAGGATATGCTGGATAGAAGTCAGTATTCTGGCCTTTTTTTTTTCTTTAGTTTTTATTGGTACATTATATATACACATCAGAATTACATTCCACGTTGAGAATTTGTACCAGTATATGACACAACTTAATTCTCATTTTTCCTTCTCCTTACCATCCCTCTGTGTCCCAATGTACATGAGCTTTGTTTCCTTTTTTTTAATCATCAATATTTTTTCTCTCCTCATTATTTACCCCTAAACCCCATTTCCAGTTGAATATTTACTATTTCACAATATTGATCATGCATTCTGGAACACATTTACAACTTCAATTTCTCATACCAGAGAAAAGATACAATATTTACGCATCTGTGACCTATTTGAATCAAATGGACGTACCTTCAGGACATACTCATAAATGAAATAAATAGGTCTGGCCCTTGTTTGATTACACAGAAAAAGGTCTGTTTTTCACCACTGAGCATGTGAATTGTGAACTCTTTAGATGTGAACTTTGTTATGTCTAAGGAATTTGATTTTTTAGTTTTTTAGGGAGCAGAAAATAGTCTTTTCAACAAATAGCATTGGGAAAACTAACCATTATGTGAAAGAAATTGGAACTTTAATTTTAAATCATAGAAGAAATGAAATGAAGATGGATTAGAGACATAATGCAAGACATGACACTGTAAAACTCTGAGAATAAAGCAGATAAGAGAAAAATCACCATTCTTGGAAATGATTTCACATATATGACAACAAAACCACAGAGCTCATAAAGAAGCCTAACCAAATGGCATTATGTCCAACTGCCCAGCCCCTGCACAGCACAGAAAAATCATCAACAGTAAAATTCCAACTGACAAGATGGGAAAATGCAAGTCATATCTCAGCACATAAATATGGAAGAAACTTCTGCAACTCATTTATTTAAAAAATATGAAAACTAATAACGCTACTGAAGGTGGTCTGTGGAGGACATCAATACACATTTCTTCAAATGAGAAACACAAATAGCACTGTTCTCACAGAAGTTTTGGATTTCCTCATAAATATGAGGAGAACACAAATCAAAACCACAGTGGATGTCCTCTCACATCTAATGTTGGCCATTCTGAAAAATAAAAACAAAGTAACAAGTGGAGACACGGCAGGCTCCTGGATTACTAGTGAGAATTCATGTGGTGCAACATCTATGAGAACAACTATGATGGTTATCAAAAAATTAAAAAAATAGAAATACTGTGATCTGCAGTCTACTAGGAATTTTCCCCAGACAACTGAAATCAGGGTCTCAAAGGGACATTAGGATGAGTGTGTTGGCTGCAGCACCATTCACAACAGGCACGAGGGAGAAACAACCTCAGTGTTCATAGATAGGAGATGCGGTTCTAGGTATAATGCATTTGCTATTAACCCTGAGAAACAATGAAGTCCAGCACATGGTGCTGTATCTGCGAACTGTGAGAACCTCATGCCCAGTTGAACACAGCAGTCACAGAAGGGCAAATATTGTGCGTGATTCCACAGAGATGTAAAATTTGCAAAAGTCCACTCAACAGAATCCAAAAATGGAATGGTGATTTTCATGTCCTGGAAAGTCAAGAAATTAGAAACATATTTTCATAATATAAACAATCTCAGTAGATCTGATGTCCAACAGTATACAATAATGTATGCAAAAAATTGCTGAGATGATAGCTCTTTACTTCATTTTTCATGTCACAATAAATCATTTTTAAGAAGCACTCAATCTCAATCTTGAATAAGATTAAATTGGGAGTGAACACATAAATTATTTTAAAAATCCTATTATTTGCTATGAGCACATGCTCTGCTCTGTGCTCATGGGATTTAAAATCTAAACCAAGAGCTGGGGATGTAGTTTAATGGTACTGTGCCTATCTCCCAAATACAAGGTCCTGAGTTTGATCCCCAGTACCAAAAACAAAACAAAACACATCAAGGACACACACAAAAAATAGACTGAGAGTCTGTCAATAATGAAATCAACACCAACAACAATGAAATCCCTTCTTTGTACTCATCGTTTAATAACTGGCAACTCAGGTCTCTGTATGTGTAGACATGCACTACTTCCATTCAAAAATACTTTGAAAGGAAAGTGAGAATCAAGATGTGTCACGTACAAGTACAAATTCTCAATGTGAATGTGATCCTAATTATGTATTAAATGTACCAATAAAATCAATTAAAAATGAAAGAAAAGAGAAAATATAAACATTTCCAATTTATGTAGTATCAGTAAAAACAAAATAAATTTTTCAAAGCACTATCATCAAAATAATCATTCTTTTAAAACATATTTATATGTGTTGATCAGTTTCTTTTTTCCAATTGGTCTCCAATGTTTACTCATTATAAATAAATCTATCTTCAGAAAGTTATTTTAATTGACTATAATAACAAATTCAGATTTTATGTAAAATCCATTTCAAATTCTTGATTTTTTTTTTTTCAGATAGGGTCTCACTTTGTAGTTCAGGCTAGCTCTGAGCTCACTATGTAGCCCAGGCAAGCCTCAAACTCAGCAATCCTACTGCCTCTGTCTCTGCCTCTTGAGTGCTGGGATTACAGGCATGAGCTACCACGCCTGACACTGTGGTATGTGGTGCTGATTGCTGGTTGATTGCTGGTGGGCGTGAGTCTCCACACCCAGCATTGTATGTGGTTACCAGGGATCAAACTCAGGACCTTGCGCTTGTGAGGCAGGCGCTGGAACCACTGAGCTAACCCTCCGGCCCTCAAATTCTTAGTACTTTAAATTGACTCTTCTGTATGGACCATGATATTTTCAATTGGGGAAGTAAATTAACTGAAGTTATAATTATATGTGAAATATATTTTCAACTTTCTTTTTCCTCTCATAGTGAAGCGTGTAAATGGCTTGATTCAAATATTTTCATAGGTTCATTTTTTACTTCCACTTACATTGGCCCCCTTCTGTTAATTATTTCAGCAAAACCAATCCAATAATTAACTTGTACTTTTATCATTATTTTTACTGTCTAGTTTCATTAAGTTGTTAGCAAATTTTAGGTCTTTTCATATTAGTGTTATATTTGTATTCAATATGAATTCTTTCAACTAAAAACATATCTTCAGAATACCAAAACAGAATTCTAAAAGTCAGTTTCATTCAATCTTTGGAGTCTTGTTTAATTCATTCAGCTTTCTCTTCTTTTCACAGGGAGATTTTAATGGCACCCTTTTCTGTGAACTTTAATGCTACTTTCAAAAACTGAGTACATAATTTCATTAAAATTTTCCAAGAGAGCATTTAGAAATGAGTTTGGCTAAGTTCTATGTGACTGAAAGATACATATGTTGGTCAACAAATTATTCTTTTTAAAGCTCAGTATTTTAAAAAAACATTTAGGGCCGGAGGGTTAGCTCTGGTTCCGGTGCCTGCCTTGCAAGCGCAAAGTCCTGAGTTTGATCCCCGGTAACCACATATAATGCTGGGCGTGGAGACTCACGCCCACCAACAATCAACACCACATACCACAATGCCGGACGTGGTGGCTCACGCCTGTAATCCCAGCACTCGGGAGGCAGAGACAGGAGGATTGCTAAGTTTGCGGCGGCTTGCCTGGGCACCATAGTGAGCTCAGGGCCAGCCTGAACTACAAAGCGAGACCCTGGCTCAAAAAAAAAAAAAAAAAAAAAAAAAAACGTTTAATGATAAGTATTGCAAAAAGGACCCGGATTATGAGGCTAAAATACTGGGGATCAAACTTGGGCCTTTGTGCATCCAAGGTTGGTGTGGTACCACTTGAGCTAAATCCCCAGGCCCCATATTTGTAATTTTTTATTATTTTAAGATCAATTTTAAGTTATTTTAAATCATTTGGAGCTACTGTTATAAATATATTACAATCCAGAGTTTTCATAATTTACTAAAAATATTGCTTTCCCATGATAAAACTCTTCAAAAGTTATATGGGTACTGAATTATAAAAAGAAGCAAGTCATATCCTTTAGTATTCAGTGTTGAACTTCTATCAAAAAAGTTCTCAGGGGTTCAGATTACAGGGAGTTGTCTTACCTACATTGGAAGAACTTTTAAACCATTTAGTTTGATTGTATGAATAGGGGGAAAACTGCTACTCTTCAGACATGATCTCTACAACAACTAGAATTTGTTTACACAGATGCTACAGCTTCCTTGTCAGGTTTCAATCTGCAGACTCTGAATGGTCAGAGATATTACTACAGTTCTTATGAATGAGGATAAATATAAACCAAAATCATGTCTCAGTTACATCAGTTACATATTTATCATCAACTTTTGCAACAATGGGAAGTTTTTTTTTTGGAGACAGAGTCTTGTTTTGTAGTTCAGGCTGGCCCTGATCTCACTACATAGCCCAGGCAAGCCTCGAACTCAGCAATCACCCTGTCTCTGCCTCCCAAGTACTGGGATTACAGGTGTGAGCCACCACACCTGGCACTTTGGTATGTAGTATTGATTGCTGGTGGGGATGCGTCACCAAGCCCAGCATTGTATGTGGTTACCAGGGATCAAACTTAGGACCTTGTGCTTGCGAGGCAGGCACCAGAACCACTGAGCTAAATCTCTGGCCCAAAATGGGAACATTTTTAATCATACGTTTGTGTGTGTGTGTGTGTGTGTGTGTGTGTGTTTTACTATTATTGCTAAACGGTTAATATAAAACAAATACGCTTTGCCCAAAAAAGGAATGAGCTTTGGCAAACAATAAAGCAAATAAACAGATGGGGACTTATACCACGGCAGGAGCACTCATTACCATCTACCCATTCTGTGCCTGGAATGTTCAGTTCCTGTTACCCTCATGTAAATCCCAAACACATAACTGATAATTTCCCATCTTTGAGTCCCACACCACTGGCCTTTGTGCCCCAGCACCGTCCTGCACCAGGCAGTATTAGTACTGTTGGTTCACAGAACTGACTAGTACAACTCATAGCTTCCTGGAGCAAATCTCCCCCTTGCAGTGTTTTCTTGCACAGTTGCCTGAAACCCAGAGGCGACTGTCTTTCATCACTTGCATCTAGAAGATCTTTTGTTTTATGTGTGTTGTCAGGCCACATGCAAGCTGCCTTATGAAGAGGAAGTGAGCTACGTGATGTGGGGAAAGAATCACTGGACCAGAGAGATGCAGAGTATGTATATATACATGTGAAGGTGAGAATTCAGCATGTCCATCTCATTCTGAGACTGTAGGCAGCTCAAAGTTTAAGGGGGTCTCCTAAAGTGCTCCTGGGTTATCTCAATGTCATTGGAAAGGGAAAACCTGAAACAAATGCTAAATCATCTTCAGCGTCAGGCCTGAGGTAGACCAGGCTTTCTGAGCTCACCTGGGATGTGTGCCTCCCCCCAAACAAGAATAATTAGTCCAATGCCATGTGCATTATTGAAGAGGATAAAAGATAGACCCTTTCTGCATATTTCCTGGATTAATAATATGTTTTGCTACACTTCCTAGAAAAAGCCAATATTCTTTTCTAAACTAAGTAATTGCATGGCTGAAAAATGCTGCAAAAAGTGAAAATGTATTTTTACATAGTGCTGGGTTTGAAGGTCACAGGCAATCAGGGAGTCACTGAAAAATCCTTTACTGTACTTTCCAAGACAGCAAGGAAGGACACTGGTTTGAAACTAGCAATGGCATCTGATAAATCCCTGAGCCCTTTCCTGAAGGTCATCCTCCTGACAGTGCAGACCTTGGAAGATAAGACATAAAAACATGCACAAAGAAGAGATAACAGCTTCAATATTTCTGGATTAGTTCTGCTTCAGCTGGAACAGAGACCCTGATATTCTTACTTGTTTCTGTTTGCAAACCACTCAAATGATGAGGATTTTGAAGCATTTCCTATTGTAATATGCTTCAACCAAACTTCCACTCCATGTCCACCACCTTAACCTAACACAGCATTCAATAAAATCCCCTGATAGAAAAGAATTTATTTTCTTATCAATTTTTACTATTTAGATGCTAAGACTTGCCAGTATGCTACAGTTGGGTCTTGTATAGCACTTGTCTAGCATGTAGCAAGCTCTCGGTGAGACTCCCATGTATTTAGTTACCTTCCTTCAAGTCTTTCCTCTCAAGTTAAATTTGCCTCTCCACTGGACACCTGAAATGACACAGTCCATGAGTAGCTGCTGAAGACTTACTTTCTCATTGCTGTCTACCTGGTGTCCTGACCTGTCACTCTTTTCCTCTGCAGGTGGCTTTTCGCTGTATCTGGAGAGAGTTTTGTTGTCATAACTGGCTGAAGGGATAAGATAGGCTGCAGAGAGATGTTCAAAACATCCTATAACACATAATCTAGTGCCTTGCCACACATGGGACACAGAATTATCCAGTCCAAAATGTCAATAGCCTCCAGTATGAGAAGCCCTGTGATAAGGTAAAAAATTGCTTCAAAGCAATCACAAAACCGGTCATTTATGTAAACAAAAGGGAGGAAAAGGATAATAAAAAACAGTTAAAGATAGCAGATCAAGGTCAAAAAGGAGAGTTGGTATTTCCTTGTTCTGGACACGACACAGTGTGGGACAGAACAAAGGTTCTCTGGAAGGGCTCTGGGGAGAGGCAATAGGATCTGTCCCCCACCCCTAAGGAAGTGAGCCAAAACTGGGGATTGCTTTTCACCTGAAAGTACTATTCTCTTTAGAACGATGGCCTCTAAAATATTTTCAAGTTTGTTTCTTGTTTGTCAAATGAAACTTAGAAAGTGAAGTTATAAAACAAAAATACTTAAAGCATTTTAAAGTAAGCCCAGGATAATCAATCACACAGGGTAAGAAACAGACCATGACCAAACTCTGAGAGGTCCTTTACTGTTGCCCTTAGACCCTCATGATGGCTCTTCCCTGACTCCTGGGATTCATTCTTTCTCTTTTTATTAAAGCTCACCATTAATGTACAACTCCCTTATTAACACCTGCTTTGAGACTTTACATAAATGGGAAGTATATTCCAAGTATTTGCATGTTTCTTTACTCATTCAAGTCTGGTGTATGATTCATTTGTGTCGATATCTGAAAATACTGCTTGATCATTTCTACTGTAGGAAAACACTATGCAGTATCTGTTCACACTCCTGTTGGCAGACAATCTGGGTGCTTCCAGTTTGGACCTCTTATGAAGTACCTTGCTATGAAATATTCCCGGATCTGTGACCCGATGGACTATGTTTATCCATATGTGAATTGGTGGTTCAAGGTCGTGTATACCGTGTATACCCCACAATGCACCAGAAGACATCAAGCATTTCAACAACACTGGTAGCGAGTGATAGTACTATCCCTAATACATGATCAATGTTTCTGAATGTCTCATGTATGTTTAAAAGGAATTTGCATTATTCAGATGTTAGATATTTTATTGTTTAAATCCTTTAGATCTTTCCTGATCTTTTGAGTCTGCCTTTTCTCTCAAACTGGTGAAAGAAATTTATTTAAAACTTCCTTAATAGACATGCACTTGTTTTCTTCTTAACAAATTGTACTTTTTAGATTATAAGGCTGTTGCCAGTGTATGCAAGTGTGGCTCCTGGGTGAGGTACTTGCCTAGCAGGGCCAGGAGCAGGGTTTGAGCCATACCACGCAATGTGTGTGTGTGTTCAGAGGAAGTCTCAGTGACCAGATCCTTTTGGAATGGGTAGATACAAACTTTCAGGATTACAATGGGAGTCTCTTCATCACTTACAATGTTCTATGCCTAAAACTCGTATTTTAATGATTAACACCTGAACACTTTCATTTTGATTCTATATTTTAGATTGTGGGTGTTACTTGGAACTAACAAAATATCTTAAAAATAGAATATATGAAATTTTTATTATAGATTATTAGTAAAATTACATTTAACTTAAATATGTGTGCTTAATTTTTTCTTGCATCTTGTTCTCCAGCTTTAAAATTGTACATTGAATTTAATGTCTCATTTACACTATTTCTTTTATGTATTTAATTTTCCATTATAAATTAATTGATATTTCACTACTGGAGTATGAAAATAATTTTATCATGTATATTCATGATATACAACATAATATCATTTATATTTTATGAATTTGTGAACTCAGAAAGTACCTTTGCTATTCATAGTCTTTCATCAACTATAGCAAATTATATCAAAGCATAAGGTAAAAAGATACTTGAACTAGTCCACAGAAAAACAAGGGAATTAGAACACAAGTGCTATTCATGATTTTCTGATTTAGGTTTTAAATCCTCCTAAGCAACTAAATGGGTTTTAGAGTTTTCTATTTTCTTTATGGAATTTTATTTCTAGATAGCTTTCTTGACCTTTTTTCCTATCTACCATGCTATTTAATTCATCCATTTAATTCTTCTGCAGTTAATTTCTGCAACAATTGCTTTGCAAGTTTTTAAATGTTTCTACCACTGTTTATAGTTTTATATTTCTGAAGTATATGACCAAAAGTATATGTTACTTTTTTGTGGTACTAGGGATAGAACTTAGTGGTCTTCTACTCAGCATTATATACCAAGCATTTTTTATTCTTGTTTTTTAATTCTGAGAGAAGATTTTGGTAATGTTCCCAGGTGGGACTCAAATTTGACATCCTCCTGCTTCAGCCTCCCTAATTGTTGAGATTACAGACATGTCCCAGCATTCCCGGCTCACCTTTTATTTTTTCAAGTTACAGTAATTGTGCCTGGCTTAGGTATTTTCTGATAATCCTCATATGAGAAGTTTTTGTTCTTATCTTGGTGTGTTTTTTTCTTGATATTTATGGGACTTCATTTTCTGTGGACTTGATTCTATTTGATATATCTGATTACCTTTCTCTGGTGTTACTTTTTCCTTTTTTTTTTTTTTTTTGCTTTTTGGAGACAGGGTCTTGCTTTGTAGTTCAGGCTGGCCCTGAGCTCACTATGGTGCCCAGGCAAGCCGCCGCAAACTCAGCAATCCTCCCGTCTCTGCCTCCCGAGTGCTGGGATTACAGGCGTGAGCCACCACGCCCAGCATTATATGTGGTAACCGGGGATCGAACTCAGGTCCTT
>PVIC010055906.1:0-11096 GCA_004025085.1 Thryonomys swinderianus
AAATTGCAAATATGAAGTTACTAGCATATTGTACAGCCTATTATCACTTAACTAGAGTTAATTTCATATTCACTCAATCTGAATCAGAACTATGAATTCTGGAAACAAGAACAAGAAACAATAAACAAATAATGTTTTCTGCTTTTGGAAAACATGTTCAGCTATCTTATTGCAATTGTTATTGTTTCAATTTCTAAGAACAGAGCACCACATTTCTAAAAGCAAGAAATAGATTTAAAGAAAAGCCAGACACATCTGCATTGTGATCCTCTCTGTTATCTAAGGAGGACTACTTTTTAGATCAAAACTTTCTTTGAAACAATTCAGAGTCAGTTCTACCAGACAATGGTTGGTAAATCATTATTTTAAGTCTCAGCAAGATGAAACTTTTTTATATTTATTCATTCCCTCTGACATGGTAACCTGAATCACAATGTCCACGATAATGGGATTTTACTTCCTTATTTATTTTCCAAGACTTATTCTGTCCTTATTCTGCATCGAGCTTTTGCCATGGTGATTATCTACTGCAATAGGAAAGCCACAAGGATTCAGGAAAGAGATTTCTTCATGATTTTAGCTACTTACATTTTGTCACCTATTTTGGTGTCTTGTATTATAATAACACTAATATCTCTCTGAGTGTTTTTTCTCCTTCTAATTCTGTTTGTCAAAATGGGAACGCACATGCAACCTTTCCCATGTGGATAAATCATTTAAAGAAGAAAAGGCAGGAGAAAAACTTCTGCCATCAGTGCTTTTAACCTAGCAAAATTAATTTAAAAGATAGTATCACCCCATTTTTTCAGAAGAAGGCTTAGAATACCCAATTTCTGGCATGCTTCTCCACCATAATGATAGGTGCTTCTGGAGAACATTGCACACGCTTGGTAACTGTGCATTATTGTAATATTACGCATGTCTCTATCATACAGATTTATATGATGGCAAAAGTTAAATAGAACATGAGTTGTTTCATCATTAAAATTGTGCTGTTATAAAAATTCCTCATAGCTAGAATGTCACATTAATAATTATGTATCTTAATGTAAAAGTATTTTCTTGATTCCTGAAGATATTATAATAATCTGTTATTTGTACTCCATTTGAATGATGTAACATATATATGTACATATGATATATATACTCCATTTGAACGATGTGATATATATATATATGTAGTTATTTAAAATTATAATATAGGTGTGCATAGCCAGAGAAAACTTGAAAAATTAATATTCATTGTTTTCTGTTAGAAGATTCAATTTAATTTATTTTAAATTACTGCTTACAAAGTTTTCATTGCAGGTTGTTACCCAGTATTATAGTGTAAAAAATATTCATTTATCAACTTTATTCATATACTACCTCAATATGCTCCAATTATATTGCAGAAATGTAATCAGCAATGATCAAAGTAAACATAAAAGTGAACCTTATCTCATATGTTTACAATTTCCTAACATAATGTAGTAAAGACAAAATACTTTGAAAAGTCAAATACAATTGGATTAAGCAAACAGTCTAATTCTGAGTTAGAAAATGCACATTTGAATGAGGGATACAGAAAATTTCAAAGTAATGAGAAAATATACTAGGAAAAGATTAATTAACATGATAAAAATACTAATGACCATGTGTTTGATCAAATAGATTTTAGGAAAAAATATATGAATAGCAAACATGTATTCCTAAACATTTACAATGAGAACACTGTTACATAGTGCATTTTAAAAAAACAATAAAATATGTAATATAATAGTGGTATAAATGGCATACAGTACTATTAAAAAAACCTCACAGAGAAGAAGGACGAAGATGGGAAAAGTCCGTGATTTTGCAAGATTTGATTATTTTAAGTATGGGTACTTCAGAAGGCCTAGCTTAAAAGGGATATTTAGGAAAAAAGATCTAAAAGACAGATGAAAAATTGTGTCTCTGACACGTGAATCTACTGTGAGAGAAATAACCAATCTGACCTTAATGTTTTGTTTCAGTGATTTAAACATGTTGGAATATATCAATGCTGCCTCTTCTTGTAAAAGCTTTTTGCAATGGCTATCTAGAATTCCTCTAGCTAGGCTGCAACATAGAACAACACTGAGAACCCTTTTCAGAGCATTCCTTTGGATTCAGGAAAAGCAAAACTACAGAGGACATGCATATACAATTTAATAAGTAACATCTATGCTTCATAGGGGACTTCATCCATCAAGATCTTTACGGTAGCACAGGGAAGGAATGACTTAATATCACATAACTATCTAGGTTTTGTAAAAATAAAGGGGTATAAATTGTACCTTATTGGAATATTAAGGCTTCATATGTTGAGTCATTTAAGAATTTGAATTTCACTTTCTTTAAATTGTTTAAATTTATATCTGCTTTAACATTTTTCTACTTTTTGTAATACAAACTAATAATTACATGTCTATAGTCATCTTATAAATCTGTATGTAGAAATTATATAGCAAGTCACCCTGAAAATGTTAGTTTTGCTTTTATATTTAGAGTTTAAAACTACAATCTCTTTCAAAGTCAGTTATTAAAATTTAAAATAATGTCATTAATTTTATAAATTTTGCAGTTTGACTTTGTGATACCACAGGTTGAATCCAGAACCTTCCTACTGTGCTACTTCTCTGGGTCTCTTTTTAATTTTTTTTGATTCAGGATCTTCCTAATTGTCTAAATTGTCCAGGTTTGACTCAAAATTATAATCTTTCCACCTCAGCTTCCTAAGGTATTTCAAATATGTGTCCCATACAGATTTCAAGTATGTACCCCATTGCCTACTCTTAATTTTCTTTTTTCTTGTTGATATAGTGGAATGTCTAGAATAGTATATCTTAATTAGATACATAGCAGATAGTTGTACACTTATTCCTTACCTTAATTTATTGATGTTTTTCTTATTAAAAATCACTTGAATGCAATGTAGTTATACTCATCATATTGCTTCACAATTTCTAAAATTGGAAGTTTTGAATCAAGAATTATTTCTGTTTTGAAGGAGTTATCAATTCATTAGAATTTTCTGAAATTTCTATTTAATTGACCATATTATCTATAAGTAATTATAATTTTTCTTGTGTTTCATACTTATTCCCTTTCCCTTTCATATTACTGTTTAATATGTAATGCTCTGACAATTACATTGAAGAACAGGGATGCTAGAAATATCTTCACAGGTCAGTTTGAGTAACTGTTACCCTGCAGAAACTGGTCACATGTAAAGACTCAAGAGCCTGGTCTTTAGGGTGTCTCCATTTTCCATCAAACTCTGCTCACCATATTCTAGGGCTTCTCAATCCTGAATCTTCAATCCTGTACCAATTCATCCAGTTCTACCACACAGTGAAGTACAGCATGACTCCTCTTCTCAACAATGTTCAGTGTTCTTCACTTTTTCCATTGCTGAGCATAGTACTCAAAAACCACAATCTAAAGGAAGAGAGATTTGATTTGGCTGAGGGTTTCAGGGGGTTCAGTCCATGGAAAACTGGCTCCAAGATTGATGTATTATAATGAAAAACCAAAGTATGATTGAGAAAAGTTGCTTCTTTCAGGTGGCTTCAAAGCAGAGCTGAGAACACCATAGTACATGGATCCAGGGACAACAGATGTTAGTCAATTTTATGATCTAACACCCACCCAGACAGTCAGCAGGGAGCATTGCCAGTGCCCTAATTAGCTACCAGACCAAGCCAATCAAGTTGACACAAAAAACCTCAGGATAGACAGACAGACAAAATATACTGAGTTTAAAAGCTAAAAATTTTATTTTGAATTATTTTTACATATTTTATCATTTTCTGTTAATTCAGAAAATTCTCTCCATAATCTATAAATTTCCTTGCCTTTTCTTCTTTTCCTTAGGTTATTATTTATCTTGTTAAGTTGGAAAAGTAGTTCGATTGTTTTGCCTCTTATTTTACTTAGGTAAGAATAAGAAGACATGAATATATCTTTGAGCAAAAAATTAACTTCTCATAGATTCTGATTTGCTGTTTTTTCATTTTTATTATTTATTCCATTAAAACATATTTTAGTTTCTTTTTGGAACCAAAAGATTTGTTAGTTTGGTAAATTTCCAAAAGGATTATTTACATAAGTATTGATTTCTATAAAATTATGATTAGATATTGATACCTGCTACACTTGTCTTTTGATAATTTATTAAACTTATCATCTGTGCTTTGGCATGTGATTATTTTATATCTCTTGTGTTTCATAGGTATTGTAAAATAGAGCATATTCTCTAATAAAGTATGATTTGATGTATACAAATTACATCTTCTTTATTCACTAACATACTTAGAATTCTCCATCATTTTTCTTGTTTCTGATCCAAATACATAAGTAGAGAATTACCCAACAGAATATCATTCTTTTCTTCATTATTTTCTGATAACCTTAAAATTATGTTACATCAGAAATTCTTTTTTATGGTATCTTTTACTGTCACCAATGCTTTTATTTTTCTTATTTTTGTCATATAATGACAACTACATATTACTCTTTTTGTCTTGTATTTTTTGATTCATGTTTGTCTGTGTTTATACTGTTATATATTTTCAATATTTTTCAAAACTATTTTAAGGTATTGAAGAAAATTTAGTATTTTATTTCATAAAATTTTAGCTACTTGGATCTTTCTTTCTTGCCCATGCCAAGCACAGTCTCGTTAATGAAGATTTTTACATAAATTTATTTTCGTTCAGAAGTGTCCCTTTGTATCATCTACCAGGTTCTGCTTAATTATTTCCTTCTCAGAGAAAATGGTCTTCATGATCTGTTCAAAAGAGCAATACTTTTCACTCACAAGCATACTATATGATCATCATCACAGATTTTTTTCTTATTCCCATTGGTAATGATAATTTTCTATAAATTTTATAATGTACTATTTGCTCATTTTACATTTTGATTTTCATTTCAAGATATAAGCCCCGTGAGGACGAAATTGTTCCCAAATCTAGAACAGTATGGTACATACTAAACAATATATGTGGAAGGATATATTACTTGTACAATAGATAAATCTGAAATGTCCTACTGAAAAATCCAAACTTTTATAATACCATCAGGCAAGTCTAATTCGCGTACAACCCTAAGTTGCAATTGCTATAATAATTAACCAAACAGAAATGATCATTTACAGCTGCAAAAGGTAAAATAGGTAATAGATTCTGCAGAAACCCAAGCATAGTATAATATCTATATCCCTTTTATATTTCCCTCAGAGAAATACTGTATGCAAAGAAAGTGATGCTAAATTATAATATTTTTATACAGATGTGAAAATAAAAAATACAAACGATCTCTTGCAAGTTAATTTTGGTCTTTCAACCACTATAACTTCAAAGCACTTCTCACTTGTGATCCTCATGCCGTGTTTTAATTTGTTGCATGTATCGCTTCTTGGCCTTTTGGCTAAGATCAAGTGTAAATTTGTTGCATGGAGTCATAGCACTAACTGCTACTACTTCTCTCTGTGCTCCTGATAAAGTACGTATTTTTAGTGGACAGGGAGCACACGACCTAGCTGCATTTCTGCTCAACACTGGAATCTCTGTTCCATCTGTTAATTTTATTTTTTACTAAGTTTTGAAGAAAAGATTTCACTTTCTTATTATTGTGCATCTCTTGCTCAATGTGGTTAGAGAATTTGCATATCTACAAATGATGTCTGCCTGTGGCTCTGGTATTACAAGGGGCTGTTCTCAACTAGCTATCACCCTCTAGGAAATATCACTGCTGCTCCGACATTGTTACAAGTGTACATTTGGGTACATTTTGAGATTTTGTAAATGTGAACAACAACAAATGATCACTGTAAGCATCTCTCTGATTGAGTATATTCAGTAATATGCTGTTGTTACTTTTATATGATTTGGCTTCTGCAAACAATTGCAAATGGAGGCTATTGAGATGTTTGTGGCAAGGCAGAAAGCTTCTCCACCGTACGAGGGGAGAAAGTGATCAGCCTCGCAAACACAATGAATGCCATTTCTAAACCATTTCTAAACCTTAAGTTCTGAGATATCTCAGCTGCTGTAATTTATCTCTGAGCTAAAGGGCACAAATGCCGTATTTCCTCTGTAAAACACTTCCTGTGTGTTCCAATCGTTTTGGGAATGAGATAAAGAGATCATTTCCTGACTCTACAGGCTAATAAAATAATAAAGACAAGATGGTTGAGAGGACAGAGGATTGCTTCAGGCTTTGTATTTTAACAGTGTGGCCCAAAGTTCAGCCTGTGGATCTGTCTCGTTCTGTCTCTAGTGGGACACTATCTATTCTTTCCAAGTCTGGCATAGATCATATGTTTTTATCTAACAAGAACTTACTGATCATCTGCAAGATGCAAAGCATCATCCTAGGCACCTGAGAAAGGTCAGTGAACAAAATCAATACTGAATTACACAAGCTCAGTAAATATTTTAGTTGAATATATTAAATTCAGGGATATCACTTCACATGAATGAGAAACTGTGACAGAAAGTCTTTCTTCAATTTAAGGAGCTACAAGATTAAGTACTTTTGATGTTACAAAGAGATTCTCTCTACGCAAGAGTAGAGATTATCATGCACCATCTAAATTTTGGAGTTAAACAGTTATGCCATTGCAGTATAAAGAGGAGAAGAGATAGTGACATATCTTTAATTGTTATTTTAGCATTGGCACATTATCTCAGTCAATTATTAAAATATTATTAATCATATCCAGAGCATATGAGGGTAGTCAAAAGAAATTCATCTTGAATGAGCTGAAAATGTGGACTGCCAACAATTAGCCTTCCAAAGTATAGATATCAGGGTATATGGAAATTGCATGCTATTGGTGCCAATGAAATTGATTTTATGAAAAATACATATCATTGGGCCGGAGATTTAGCTCAGTGGTTCTGGCACCTGCCTCGCAAGTGCAAGGTCCTGAGTTCAATCCCAGTGACCACATCGAATGCTGGGCATGGCAACTCACGCCCACCAGCAATCAATGCCACATACCACAGTGCTGGGCGTGGTGGCTCACGCCTGTCATCCCAGCACTCAGGAGGCAGAGGCAGGAGGATTGCTGAGTTCCAGGCTTGCCTGGGCTACACAGTGAGCTCAGGGCCAGCTTGAACTACAAAGTGAGACCCTGTCTCAAAAAAAAAAAAAATACATATCATTAGGGCAAGTCTTTTAAAGAGAAACCTTCACATTATTTTATAATATTCTAATGATTTTAAATTCAGAAGAAATGACTTTAGACATATAAGCATACTGCATAAAACCTTTGGTGAATGAATGGATATTTGCCACATAAGGTCCTTATTGTGTGTTGGTAATGAGGATCTCTGTGGATATTGTCTTTATCTTGATCCATGTTAAACTTAATTCTCAGATGTGCCACTCAATTTTTTGTTTTAATAGAATCAGTTGAGATTATCATTTAAGATACAACAGAATTAACTCTTCTATTTTCAGATTATACTGAGTAGGTATGAGAAAAAAAATTACTGAGTATTCACAGTTGGAGTTTTCTACTCTTCAATGCACATCTGCTTACAAAACTAACCCCGTACTTTTCTGCACACTTTTGGGAAGTACTAATGAATTGCTCGTACAGTATTTTAGCAATATTTTTGCACTGAGGAAAGCCCTTCCATTTCAGTAAAGACAGAACAAAAATTGAGCAGGCCACAGTAAAATATAGAAAGCAAAAGAAGAAAAGAGCATAGGAAGAAAGGAAACTGAAACTGTTATTGCACAATGTACACATTTGTATTTCTTCCTCATGTATTAAATTATTGATGTTGTATGTTTTATTTGCTTTCCAAACTTTGTCATTATCTACCTTTCCTTTTCCTATCAATTTGATCAATAAATCCTTGTCGGTGTCATAAATCAACGCTTGTAACTTCCTTGTCACTTGGAGTTTATCTCTATCCTTACCAATCTCTCTTTTTCATTTTTTGTGTATAACTCCTTAGAAATCCCTAAAATGTGAATTTTGTATTTTTGAATTCAATCATTTTGTCTTCAAGTGTTTCACTTTATTAAAAGTACAGTTTAATTTTCTCCCTCAAAACATTTATAAAATACATATACTTCAACATTGTATACAGTTTTAAAGTCATGTGGTTAAACAAAACAGATCTGCTATCTGCAATTTCTTCATATTTTATGAGGCTGCTCATTTGTTTGCCTGCTTCATACAAATAATACAATTGTCTAATTGTTTTTTAAGAAGTGTTTCCAATCTTTTTTTATTATCTTTACCTGTCCCAGTGAACCCAGCATTGTGATTGAAATGCCTCAAAATAACTTTCTATCACTTTGAATTATGCTCTACCATCTCATTGGCTTAGTTTATTTCATATCCGTTTGTAGTTTTTTCCAGAGTAGTGAAGGTTGGTCACTTTGGTAGGGGTATCTAGAAAATCATCATTTCATCAAATGAGGTACATGCGCGCTAAAGATATGTCAGTTCTTGAAAAATACTAAAAATCAATTGACTTGAACTGCCTTCTGGGATACCCACATTCTAACCTGAAACATGCTACAGATTGGCCATTCAGTCTGTAGATGGGACTGCAGACTGTAGCAAGATTCGTGAGCACATGCTGTGTCTCTCCTAATTGTGCTATGGCCCCGCTCATTATTTCACCTTATTTCACCATTTCATCTTCCAAGTGAAAGCACTGGAACACTTATCTGCAGCGTTCTGGCGTACCTTGCAAGTGTTGCTATGGAAGTAACCCAGACAACCCGTGTCCTGCGAATTCTGACAGAAGGCCACCTTGAAACAGGAATACAGAGTCAGGTCTGGGTTAGATGGTCACGTGAGTACATTTAAGCATGGCAGCCTTAGATCAGAGCAATGGAGATCCAGTCGTTTACACACATAAGAGCGGAGGCCACTTCAAACATCTTTTCTGATGCTTGATCTGGAGATTCCACCATGATTTCCACGTCTTCACATGCTTCACACACACACAGGTTGAAAATGCTGCACTTATTTCAAACAACATCATTTTCTTCCTTATTTAAAAGAAAGTTCACGGTCCATCATTTCAATTTTACACTTGTCAGGAGCACACTTTACCACCCGTTTCCCTTTTCATTTTTTCCTTTCCTAGCAGGACTCTACAACTAGATAAGTTTATCTTTTCTATTCCTCCTCTATTACATTCCAAATTAAAATAACTAGCCTCCACGAAAAAAAAAATAAGTCGCACAGAAGTGCAGATCCGTTCCACTTTAGACTTTTTTTTTTATCACTAAGCACAAATGCAGTCTGAATGAAGCTCAGCCATCCTTCTATCTTTCTTGGATCAATTTGCTCCAACACAGTCTACAACCAAGCATACAATTCATACTTTCCTGACTTCACAGAAACAAAACAAGCAATAACAACAACAACAACAACAACAACAACAAAGCCCTGGTTGCTCTAGTTCCCTTGTCTTCTCCATAGATCAGTTTCTCCTATGCGGGTCAGCTTCATGGGGTCCATTCTGTCTCCGAATGGCCTTCACAGGAATCATTGTTCGGAATTCCACACATATCCAACCTCTCTCCGTTTAATCGCTTTCTGAGTAGAGTCACTTTATTACATGTTCACCGGAATCACCATCACCCTTCTCCTTCCTCTTTCGCAGCTAAAATTTATGAAACGAATTTCCGTTGATTTATTATGTCGCCTCTTCTTCAGGTAACAGACTACCACTTTTTCTAAACTCATATTCCCTAGGGGAATATTTCTCTCTAAATCAAGTTGACTTTTGTTTACTCTTCAACCTATTACGTTCTTAACTCTGTTTAGTACTGTTGCTAAGTCTGCTTTTCAAGGCTCATATTTCATATTTTGTGTTTCATAAGCACCAATACTGACTTTTCTCTTCTCTCTCTCTCTGCTAATTTCTGGTTAAAATTACTTATACTTGAGGCCTAGGCTCTCTTGCTGTCTCACACCTTTTTCTTTAAGCATTCATTTAAAGCCTTCATAGATAGCTTTAAATCCCATTCATTTTAAGATGCACTGTTAAACAAAACCTATACTGTACTCTATTTTTTCACCTCAGCTAGGATCTTTCAATGACAGGTTATCATTATTTTTTCCCAAATGTAGCAGCTATATTTGCATATCAAATGTGGTACAGTTTTGTTACCTCTTGAATGGTACAAGGGCATAGGCTAAGAAACTCCTCTCTGTAAACATCTGCAGGGCTTCACGCTGTCAGGAGCACTGAGTCTCTTAGGCCAGTGGCTGAAGAAGTTTCTTAGTTGCATTGAGAGGGAAGACCTGATCATTATAAATTGGCTATTGAGAACTACCTGTGAGGTTTATATTTTTAAACAGCCAGGGAAGACATATTCTCTTGAAAGACAGATGCGGATATAAAGGGTGATTGGTTTTATCAATCTCCTTCCTACTTGGAGATCTTTTTAAGTGTCACACATTTTGGACCTTTGTTAAGAGATGATTTCTGGTACAGAGACATGAAAAGCTGAACTCAGGGATTTCAGGGCACTTTCCTTGCCTTTTGTCAAAGAAGATCCAGCTGAAGCATAGCATTTTCATTTGGACTGCCTTCCGTGACTTTTTTGTTTGTTTAGAGAGGGTCTCACTTTGTAGTTCAGGCTGACCCTGAACTCACTATGCAGCTTAGGCAAGCCTTGAACTCAGCAGTCTTACTGCCTCTGCCTCCCAAATGCTGGGACTACAAGAATGAGCTACCACGCCCAACACTGTGGTGTGTGGTACTAATTGCTGGTGGGCGTGAGTCACCATGCCCCATATTGTTGTATGTGGTTACTGGGCTCTAACCAGGGACCTTGTGCTTGATAGGCAGGTGCTGGAAACACTGAGCTAAATCTCCGGCCATCCTGACTGCTTCTTGCCATTCCCTAGCTTGTTCTGGGCCCTAATGGTGAGATCCTATCATGCTGCATGGGGTGCATGGAGAGGACAGAGGGAAGACTGTGTCTCAGGTCTCAGGGTGTCCTAAGGACGGAGACCTGGTGAGCTCTGGGGCCTCCTCTTTGGTACTCAAATTCACTGCCAGGTGTCTCAGGAAAAGCAAGCACCGTCAATACTCCCC
>PVIC010055907.1:0-11093 GCA_004025085.1 Thryonomys swinderianus
ACTGAGCTAACCCTCCGGCCCTGTCTTTCTATTTTTGATGTCTCTTTTTATTTTCTTTTCAATGTAGTATAGTTTTCATTATAGATGTATTTTACTTTGGATAGTATTTAACCAAAATACTTTGGTTAATCATTTAATTGTTCTTGATGGTATTATGAATGTTATTACTTTCTAATTTTTTTCTTGGTGAGTTTATTGTTGGTGTATACAAATGCTATGGATTCTCTTTCTCTCTCTCTGAGAGATGACTTTTGTATCCTATTATTTGGCTGAATTTGTGTATTGGCTTTAGGAATTTTTCATTGGATTTGGAGGTTTTCTATGTAAATGATCATGCTTTGTATGAATAAAGGTAGTAGGAGTTTTTACTTTCCCATAAATATTTTTTTTCTTTCTCTTTCTCTTGCTTGATTATTTTGGCTAAAGTTTTGAACAAGAGTAATGAGAATGGGCACCCTTGTTATGTATGTGGTTTGAGAGAAAAAACTTTCAGTGTTTCATTCAATATGATGTTAACAGTAGGTTTGTCATAAATAACTTTTATCAGATTTATAAGATCCTTCTATACTTATTTTCTTCAGAATTTAAAAAATCATGAATAGAAATTTTCTGTGGATTTTTGTATTGAAGTTCATTAAAGAGATTGGCTTGTAGGTCTGTTTTTTCATGGAGTCTTTTTTTTTTTTTTTTTTGAGACAGGATCTCACTATACAGTTTGGACTGACCTCAAACTTGTGGGGATCCTTCTGCCTCAGCCTCCTGAGTAGGGGGGATTATTACAGGAATGAAACTTCATGCCTGGCTCTTGAAAATTCTTTTCAACTTTTCTAAAATCCCCAAATATATATATGTATGGGGATCAAACTTGGAACCTTGAGCTTGTGAGGCAGGTGCCAGGATAATTGAGCTGAACTCCCACCCCTCTTTGCCTGGCTTTAAAGTCAGGGTAATGCTAGTTTCCAGGAATGATTTTGACAGTACTCCACTTTCAGTTGTATTGAAGAGTTTGAGGAATATTAGCATTAGATCTTCCCGGAAGTTCTTGGACAAGTCAGTGGTGATTCAATTTGGCCCCGGGCTTCTCTTAGTTGATAGATTTTTTTAGTACTGCCTTACTTCCACTCCTTGTCCATTTAATTGCTGGTACCATCTTGATTCAGTTTTGGTAATTCAAATGTATCTAGGAATCTGTATATTTCTAGATTTTCTATTTTATTGTTGTACAGGGTTTTAAAGTATTTACTTATTACCATTAAGTCTTGACTTATGGTACCTGTTGCGCTTTTTTTACCTGTTGACTTCAGGATACCTGTTGTGTTTTTGCCTGTTGCATTTCTAACTGTGTAAATTTGAGTGTTTGTTTTCTTCTGGTAACTTTGACTAAGGGTTTGTCTCTTTGTTTGTTCTTTTGAAGGTCCTGTTCTTTGATTCATTGAACCTTACTATTTCTTTTTTTTTTTTGTCTCAGTTTCATTAATTTCTGCTCTGATCTTTATAATTTCTTTCTTTGTATTAACTTTGGATTTGGATTGTTCTTGTTTTTCTTGAACCTTAATATGATCATTAGATTATATATTTGGGCTTGACCTGTTTGCCTTATGGGGGAGGTCATAATTATAAATGTCCTTCTTAGTACTGTATTCTTTGGTTCTATAGGTTCTGGTGTTTTGTGCTAGCATTATCATTTGATTTCAGGAACAGTTTCTTATGTATCTTGATTCTTATTGTAACTCAATTTTATTTAGGAGTGTATTATTTAACTTGCATGGTTTCTGAGTTTTATCTTGCCATTAATTCATGTTATGATCTGATAATACATGTGATTGTTTTGATTCTTTTGTTTTTATTTAATCAAACTTTATGGGGGTAGTATGTGGTCTCTTTTGGAGAAAGGTCCATGTACGGCTGAGAAGAATATGCATTCTATTGTTGGGCTGACACTCTACAAGTCTCTGTTCTATCCATTTGTTTGAAGGTGTGTTCATGTGGTTTAATTTAAATTATTTTGTTCATTTCCTGTTTAGATGATCTCTTTATTTGTGAAAGTGAGATATTAAGATCACTCACTATGATTATATTGATGTTTATCAAACCTTTTGTATGTAGCAGTGTTTGTTTTATGTGTGATTTTGTGCCTATGTGTTTGAAATTATTATCTATCTCTCTTTTTCTTTTCTGGCACTAGGAATCAGACTGAGAACTTTGCCCTTGCCAGGTAGGTGCTATGCCTAAATCTCTTGAACACTGAAACTGTTATCTCTTCTTGTTAAATTGTTCCCTTTACCTATATGTTGTGAACTTTATCTCCTTGATCAGTTTGGATTTAAAGTCCACTTATTCTGAAAGCAAAACAGCTATACTAGTTTGTTTTCAGGCTTCTGTTACATGTAATATTGTTTTCCCCCCTTTTTTTAGACTATGAGATTTTTATAAAGATTAGGTTATGTCTTATATGCAATTTACTGCTGGGTTGTGTTTTTTTGATTAAACTGCTAATCTGTCTTTTGATTGGAGAATTGAGGTCATTCACATTGCAACTTATTATTGAAAGGTAGTGACTGATACCTGCCATTGTATTACTTTCTTCTGGTTAATTCCTTTATTTTTCTTTTTTGCCTAATTTCTCACCTTAGTGTATGTATTCACTTCATTAAACTCCTGGCATTGTCTCTGTCTAGAATATCTTTGAGCATTTTTTGTAGTGCTGCTGTGGTGCTTATAAATTCCTTAAAGTTCTCTTTGTCATGGGAAGTGCTAATTTCTCTGTCAGTTTTGAAAGACAGCTTTTCAGGATATATTAAATTGGGCAAAAGTTGTTTCTTTTAGGACATGAAAACTTCCTTTTAAGCTCTCCTGGTTCTTAAGATTTATGTTGAGCAATATGTTATAATTCCAATAAGATTACCTTTGTAAGTGAATTTTTACTTTTCTCAACAACTTTAAAAATTTCTCTTTTCTTAGACTTCTGGGATTTTAACCATGATGTGTTCTGGGGAGATTCTTTTCTGATTGTGGCTCTTTGAGGTTGTACACAGGTCATTTACTTATAAATTGTTTTCCCATACTTAGAAATCTTTTGCTTTATTTATGTGACCAAATGTGTTAAATCATTTTTCTTTAATTCCTAGTAATCATATGTTAGTCTTCTTTGAGTCATCTAGCTGTTGAATTAATTTCTCACATCTCACTGCTTTTCAGGTATCTCTATATGGTCTCATGTATTGATCCTATTTTCTAGTTTTGGCATTGTCCTTCCATTGGTTGTTTTTGCTATCTATACTTTCAGAAAAAAAATTTTATGTCCTGAGTTTTTGTTTGGTACCTTTTAGTGGACTGTAATTCTTTGCCAAATTGGTTATTCATATTTTGTATTATTTTTATTTGCTCACCTAGCTTTTGGTGTCTTCTTTAAATTCACTGATCGTTTTATCAGTTTTATCACTGACCACCTTTTGTCATAGTTTTTTGTTTGTTTGCTTCTTTTCAGATATATTATCCACTTGATTTTTTTATTTCCTTCCCACTGATATCTATTGAATAAGTTTTGGGTGAGTTAGAAGGTTTGCAAAGCATTTAGTTGCTTTGTTTTCTTATGTCTCTGTTTTTTAGTTGTTTTGTTTTTATACTGTTGAGGATCAATTGGACAAGAGACTTTCATGGCATGGAGATCTCTTTAGTTAATGCCAGCTCCCAGTGATACATCTTGGCTTTGGTTGCTTTTCAGTATTTACTTGTTCAACCTACTGTTTTTTTTTTTTTTTTTTTGAGACAGGGTCTTGCTTTGTAGTTGGGGCTGGCCCTGAGGTCACTGTGTAGCCCAGGCAAGCCTCCAACTCTGCAATCCTCTACCTTTGCCTCATGAGTGCTAGGATAACAGACATGAGCCACCACACCTGGCTCAACCTACTCAGTTTTATAGGGTCAGACCTGGTTGCACTGTTGCAAGTACATAATCCCTGCTGATTATATCCATACCTACAGGTCCAACTGTGCATCAGTCATGTTCTTCATGTGCATTAAAACATGTTTTAACAACGTGCAGCTCCTGAGAGGTAGACTGGGAAATGGTGACTGGGGTAAAGAAAAAAAGAAAATGGAAAAAGATAGATCAGAAAGAAAATGAAAAAACAAAAACAGAAAACAACAACAAATGAAAGAAGGAGCTTGAGTTCTGTTGATTTTTTTTTTTTTTTTTTGAGACAGGGTCTCACTTTGTCGTTCTGGCTGGCCCCTGAACTCACTATGCAGCCCAGGCAAGCCTCGAACTCAGCAATCCTCCTGCCTCTGCCTCCTGAGTCCTGGGGTTACAGGTGTGAGCTACCACACCTGGCATTGTGGTATGTGGTACTGACTGCTGGTGGGTGTGAGTCGCCAGACCCAGTATTGTTGTATGACATTACAGGGGATCAAACCAGGGACCTTGCGGTTGCTAGGCAGGCACTGGAACCACTGAGCTAAATCTCCAGACTTCTGTTGATATTTTTATAGCTGAAATAGAGGGCTGGAGAAGCATAGATTTGAAAGAATATTCATGGAGTTGGAGTTAGAATGTAGAGGGAGGTAGTGTAGCTGAAGATTGAGGAAAGCTGTGAGAAGTTTGGCGTCTGGTAATATGCTGATAGTTAACTTGTATTTGGATCTTCTGTACATAATTTTGGTAAATATTACCCTGACTTGGCGATAAAAGTACTATATAGATTAAAGTATGGGCTAATTTTTATTCTCCACACATACATGTGGATTTTTCACATCTATGTATATAATATGTGATATTTATGTATATATGTATATGATATTCATGTACTAGATGAAAAAGGAAAGTAAAAGAAGGAAGACAAAGGGGTAAAAAGAAATAAAGAACAGAAACAGAGAAAAAGCAACAACTAAAAAACCACACACACACACACACACACACACAGAGTTGCAAAAACAGAAAATCAAATTGCAGTCTGAATTCAGTCAGTGATTGCTTCTGCCTGTTCACACGTGGAGAAGCTTGGATCTGTAGAGTGTATCTGGACAGATTTCAGGTCTGGCTTTTTCCTGAATCTTCACCTTCCCAGAGGCATCAGTGGAATTGCAGGGGGACTCTTTCCTTGACCCCTTTCAGTCTACAGCCCACTCCTGCAGTTCTCTGAGTGGGTTCTCTGTATAATTCCTTGGAACCCCTGCCTGTGAATGAGGAGATGGGGTGATCCAGATGGACTGCTGAGCCTGCTCCTTTGTTGCGAGTCACTCTTTGGGCACGGCTGGCTGGAAGCCATTGCTTCTGATCTACGCCCAGACGCTCTCAGCCAAGCTGTAGAGCAGAGTGTAATGTGGTTGGTTTAGTGAGCAGTATTCTGATGCTTCCTCCAGGCTCTCTTGATCTCTGCTCCCTTCCCCACAGTACAAACCCTGCAGTTGCCTCTGTGTTCCCCTCCACAGGCCTTTTGAGAAGTGCACTGTCGGTGCCCTCAGGCCTAGGTCCCCCTCTGCAGTTCCATACCGGGTGTTTCTCTCTTTGCTTTCCACAGTTACTCTCAGCGTGCATATTGAGTGGCGCCTCAGGCCCTTCTGCACTTAGCAGCCTCTTGCTGGGGGAGGCGGTTTCCTGGGAGGGCACTGGAAGGTGGACTGTGAGCAGGATATCCTGCTACCATGATGGGTAAGTACCTATTCTGGGGTTAATGTACCACGATTTCCCCAGGATCTTGTCAGTGGCAGTCTGCCCACTCCACACCTGTGGCAGTGGCTTTCCCGGGGTTTAAATCTAGGTCCCTGAGCAGGACCGTGGACCTTTTTTCAACTTTTCAGAGGGCCTGCAGGTGCTTTCCAAAGCAGCGTTTGCGGTCTTCAGTTTCTCTAGCTCTGTGGTCTGCTTATACTTCATTCACTGCGTTCCTTTTCCCACTGGGAAGGGCAGGAATGTTAGGAGTGTGTTCCAGCAACCTGGTCCCCCTTAACCTGCAAGATCCCTCTCTGAAGGCTTTAGCCCCTCGCTCAAGGCGGGTGTATGTTGGGAATAAGGGGTACTATGGTTCAGAGGTGACCTGGCTACACTTTCTAACCTCCTTGATACTGATTCAGAACTGGTAGATTTCTCCTTCAGTTTGCCTTCCTGGACCTTTTGTTGTTGCCCCAATTTCTGTGCACCTGTTTTTCCAAGAGCACATCTTTGGAGACTCTTTCACACACTGCTGCCTCTCGACAGCCATGCTGGAAAAGATATCCTCATTTCTTTAAGTTGCAGAAAGCGGCATAATACACCAGAAGTCTATTTGCATTTCTGCATTTATGTTTTTGGTTCCGGGGGTTGAACTCAGGACCCTGCACTTGCCAGATAAGAATGGTGCCACTGATCTGTGTCTCCAGCCCAGATCTGTTTTTAAATACTCTTCCCAATCAGCTTACACGTGGCCAAAATCACCTTAGAATTTATGAATGGGAAATAAGAAAGTTAAAGTTAGACAGGCTACTTCTTAATTTTGATTTATGATAACAATAAAACTGTAAACATATCTGTTCAGTTTCCTGGTTTCCAAACATTCCCTAGAAGTGGGAGTCAATGACTGGACGTGTTTGAGCAAAGGGCCCTCTGAAACACTTGGGGCAACTCTTAGATGCATGAAGAAAACAATGAAGCAGGACACCAGGGTCTATAAAGTCGCTCCCTTTTTTGACTGGATTTTCTTCCATTAATTATCAGAAAGCTTGAAAATGGTGGAGATCAGGAGTCAGCCAGAAAAGCTCATGTGCTCTGGCAGCACCCCTGGCATCTCTGGGCACTGGGCCTGCTCTCTGTGGAAAGGTGCAGATCCTTCTCCTGCCACCGCGGGAGACCTGTACTGTCCTCACTTGTTCCACCACCCTCCTTTGGGCCATGCCTCCTTCCTGCCTCCACACATTGATCTCATACAACAGGTCAAAGCAAATCTAACTCCACACATAATATGATAAATAATTTACAGCAAAGGTATCAACATGATTTAGTGGAGAAAAGAAAATTCAACCAGTTGTACTGAGATAATACTATTTGTATGAAAAAATAATCAATGTATCTCATACCATACACAGAAATCAGTTGAAGATGGATCAGAGACTAAAGAAAAAGGATGAAGTGATAAAGCTATTGGTACAAAGCATGAGACTAGCTTCATAATTTTGATGGAGGTACACATTTCCTACAGAAGACACAAAATTCACAAACCATTTGAGAACAAACATTAATAAATTAAACTATCAAAATTTAAGCTCCAGTAGAGGCATGAAAATAGCCTTAAAATTCATGGGAAATTCATGGACCAGGAAAATAATTTACAACTCTTATGTGATTGATGGTTTGTATCTGGTACATAAAGAATTTCTGCAACTCAGTAATGTAAAAGAGAACCAAATTTAAAAATGAACAAAAGGTCTAAACATTTCTCAAAGGCTAGATATAAGTCAAAGAATATATGTGAAAAAGCACAAGCTATCATTCAGAAAATGCAAATGAAACCCACATTGAGACACCACCATATACCCAATAACATTGTTAAAAGGAGAGAATGTGGGGGCAATAGGAAGTCTCTTGCATTGCTAGGGAAAGCTGACAATGATATCACCTGGTTATCAGCCTCACAGAGTCTGTTTTTTTTTGTTGTTTGTTTGTTTGATTTTTTTGAGACAAGGTCTTGCTTTGTAATTCAGGCTGACCCTGAGCTCACTATGTAGCCCAGGCAAGTCTCAAACTCAGCAATCCTCCTGTGTTAGGATTACAAGCATGAGCCACCATGCCAGGCACTGTGGCATGTGGTATTGATGGCTGGTGGGCGTGAGTCACTACGCCCAGCATTGTATGTGGTTACTGGGATCAAACTCAGGATCTTGTGCTTGGGAGGCAGGTGCCGGAACCACTGAGCTAAACCTCCGGCCCCAGCCTCACAGAGTTAACTATACTTCTAATCTCCTATCTATGTACCCCCAAAATCAAAATAGTCTGTAAAGAATGGTACAGCAGCTTTATTCATAACAGCCCCAAACTGGAAGCATTCTAAATGTGTATCAGTGGAACAGATAAAGAAACTGTGGTAACTCTGGTACATTCCTAATGAAATATTAGAAACAAAAGGAACAAAGTATTGATATATACACATCACAGATCGGTGGTGATGGACTTATGGTATGAATGCTGCAAGGAGCTGTTTGGATCATTTAAAAGCTACAAAAAGTTTGCCATCACTGTCATAGATGACTCTCAGAAACATGCTGAGTAAAAGAAGCCAGCTACATACTGTAAATTGGTATTTACATACAATTTTAAATGATGCAAACTGTGTTATAGTGCTGGAAATAAAATCAGCTGTTATTTTTGGAAGAAGGTGCTCAGAGGGGGCAGAGACACACTGGAGAGCACTGGAAATTGTTCAGTATTTTGAAATGCATTTGTTAGGACTGACAGGATGCTGAGCATGCTGGAGCACATCTGGAAGCCCAGTACTCTGGGAACCTGAGGCAGTAGGGTCTTAAGTTTAGGCCTAGGCTTGGCAATTTAGTGGTTTAGCAAGATGTTTTCTCAACAACCAACTACTCAGACAGACAAACAAACAAACCAATCCCCAAAGAGCTGTCGGTCAGGACAAAGATCTGGATTCAGTCTTCATTACCAAACAAACAAACATACAAACAAACAGAAACAAAGCCTACAAGACTGACAGGACAGTGCTCTTAAAATCTTAGCATCTTACTGTGTGTAAATTAAACCTCAGTTTAAAAAGACCTGAAACACCTGAGCTAAAACACCTGAAAGGTTTCCAAATGATTACTGGTAGTAAATAATATTTTTAATTTTCTTACAAGTTCATTCTACAGAAGATTGAACAGCGGATAATAGAGAAGCAGAAATGACCTGCGCCCCCAGGATAAGCCGAGTTAAAAGAAGCAGGAGCGAAGGGTCTGTAACAGAGGGTAGGGGGAGGAGTAGTAAGGAAAGGTGATGGAGGAAAAGATCTCAGTTGAGTGTCTAAAATGGATTCTGAAAGACTGAGGGATGGTAGTGTTTTAGTCTGCCTGATGTGGCATAACAAAACACTTGAGGCTGGGTAATTTGTAAAGTAAAGGGAACGATAGGACTTATGGTTCTGGTGGATGGATTACTTTAAAGAGCAAAGTGCCAGCATCCTGGCTGCATCGCAAGATGGTGGAAAAGTGGAAGGGGGACTGGTTGCATGCAGCATATGGCATAAGGTTATTTTAATTTATGTCCAACTACAGTCATAGAAACTAACATATTTCTGCAAGGCTTGCAATAATCTGTTGCAATGATCCTATTACCTAATTATCCTCCACTAAGTCTTTTTTTTTGTGGTATCAGGGATCAAACTTGGGCCCTTGTGCATCCAAGGTTGGCACAGTACCACTTGAGCTACATCCCCAGCCCTAAGTCCCACATCTTAAGGGTCCTGCCACTTCAACACTGCTACAAAGAAGACCAAGCTTCCTGCACAAGAACTTTTGTGAGGATAAACCATATCCAAACCACACCAAGCACTAAAAATAATAAAGAAATATTTTTCAAAGGATATGGATATGATTTGCTTATAATAAGTCAATTTTTTGCTCTGTTAGGCTGTGCTTACAACTGATACTTTTGGCTAGAATCACAAGTCTAAAATGTGTTAAGGAAATAGTCACTGAATGTGAGTCTAGAGAAGCCTTCTTTTCTACCCTAACCCACCCTACACTCATCTTGTTACTTGCTGGTTTTGGGGCTAGGACAGTAAACACTGAGCTCCAAAGGCATGCTCAAACGCTGCTGAAGGATGCTTGAACTGTATCGAGTCAGAGCAAAATCTCTACCAAGACTGATTTGTGGGGGAGATTTACTTCTTCCCTCTTGGTAAGTAGCTTTTAGACAACAGCCTGTCCTGTCCATTAACCAGATTGTATTTGAACCAGATAAAAGTGCTTTTATTTCCTCAGCCTCTTGGGCTATCTAGTCCTCTTACTGAGACAGCACTTTCCCAGGCACCCAAATCATTTCCCAGGCACCCATCATGAATAAAATAGCTTGTTGGAACATAAAATGCCATAAGTCAGGGCATGGACCTAAATCAATTAGCGAAAATAAAGCCCTCAGGCTTTTGATTTCTTGCCACAAGGAGAGACAATGGCTGGTGTGACACTTCGCTGGGAATTTGTCATGTGTCCAACAGAAAGTGAGCCGTGTCCCGAACAAAACGCAGCGAGCACAGGAACAAGGACACAGCAAACCACTGTCTGCTCCCGACAGGAATTCACTGTGGTTAGCAATCAGCTTGATTGCCTGTGCTTTCCCAACAACTCCTGGGAAGTGTTCAGAGTTATTTATACTTCCTTTCCAACTAGATTTAGGTTCTTGCAGTTACCTAAGAATGGACTTTTTTTTTTTGAGACAGGGTCTCACTTTGTAGTTCAGGTTGGCCCTGAGCTCACTATGTAGCCCAGGCAAGCCGCCGCGAACTCAGCAATCCTCCTGTCTCTGCCTCCCGAGTGCTGGGATTACAGGCATGAGCCACCACACCCGGCACTGTGGTATGTGGCATTGATGGCTGGTGGGCGTGAGTCTCCATGCCCAGCATTGTATGTGGTTACCGGGGATCGAATTCAGGGCCTTGCGCTTGCGAGGCAGGCGCCGGAACCACTGAGCTAATCCTCTGGCCCAAGAATGGACTTTTAATCTTGTTGCCATGAAAAATGGAGCCGAGGGCTGAGGTTTTAATTCCTTCTCTGGAATGAACTGCTCTGTGGAAGGAACAGGAGGAACTGGCCCTTCAAACAAGCATGGGAGGGCCCTGTGAGAGTGACTTCTTTGATTCAGTTGGATTTTAACCTTGAATTTTAAATGTATATTGACTACAGGAATTAATTGCTATGTCTCTAAAATCAGTATCAGCATGAAGTTGATAAGCCATTAAAAGGACTACAATCAATACCTGATTTGTGAGGAATACACGGTTTTTGTTTTTCTCATTGTGATCTCTTACCATATTAAAGAATCTATAGCTCATTAAAAAATAAAATAAGCTACCTCTAAAGACAAAAATAATTTTTATTAGAGCCTTCTTGGCACCTGTTAAAGAAAGCAGTCCAGG
>PVIC010055908.1:0-11108 GCA_004025085.1 Thryonomys swinderianus
AGTGGTCATCCTTGTCTTGTTCCTGATCTTATTGTGAAAGGCTTCAGTTCTGAACATTCAGTGTGATGCTACCTGTTTGTTTCTCATAAATAGCTTCATCAGATTGAGATGAAGACTAACTTTTCCTGTTTTCTGTAGTGTTTTGGTCATGAATGGGTGGTGGATTTTGTCTGACATGTTTTCTGAATCATTGAGATGACCATTTTTTTTTTTTGTCCATGAATCTGTTAATGTTGTGCATTACATTCATTGATTTATGTATGTTGAACGATCCTTAAATCCCTGAAATGAATCCAACTTGGTCCGGGTGTATGATCTTCTTGATGATCCTCTGTGCTTTGTTTGCCAGTATTTCACTGGGGATTTTTGCATCTATGTTCATTAGGGATATTGGCTTGTAGTTCTTTTGTTGGCTGGGATTTTCTATGCTTTTGGAATCAATGTAATGGTTGCTTCCAGGAATGAATTTGGGAGCATTGCTTTCCTCTTAAAGACTTTTAAAAATAGTGGCATTTGCTCTTCTCTAAAAGTTTTTAGAATTCAGCTGTGAAGCCATGAGGATCCACACTTTTCTTTATCAATGGGTTTCTAATTACATTTTCAATTTCACATGTTGATATTTGGGTATTTGGCATTTTTATTGAAGTCCACTGTTTCTATTGTATTAGTGCTTATCTGGCTTTCCATGTCCATTAATATTTGTTTTACATAGTTGGGTACAGTAGAATTTGATGAATATTTATGAGTGTCATCTCTTCCTCTATTATTGTTCCCTCTACAAGGAGGTAGTGTCCTTCTTTGTCCCTCTTAATTAGTTTTGGTTTGAAATCTACTTTGTCTCCAAATAAATAGTCACTTCTGGTTTTTTGGAGTTTCCTATTGCATGGAGAGTTGTTTTCCATCTTTATGTCTGTGGATTTCTTTCTCAATTATATGTGTTTTTTTGTACATAGCATATTGTTGGATCTTGCTTCTTAATCTATTCTGCCAGTTTGTGTCTTGTAATTGGCACATCAAGGCCACTGACATTAGTGGTTATACCAGATATGTACTGAATTAGTTCTATCATGATGTTTTCCTGTTCTTGGCTCTTTTATTCTTTCCTTTCCCCCTTTCCATTCAGCTCCTTGCCTTGCCCAGAGAGTTCACTCTACTGGTGTCATGGCATTATGATACAAATTGTCTTTTTCTAAGACATTGTTTAGAAATTTTTGGAGTCCAGGTTTTGTGTTTGTCAAGTTTTTTAGTTTTTCTTTGTAATGAAAGTATCTCATTTCCCAAGTGATTTTGAAGAACAGTTTGGCAGAATACGTCAATCTAGGTGGATGTTGCTTTCTTTCAGGCCTTGAAATATTTTACTCCTGGCTCCTCTTGACTTATGTGATTGCACTGAAAAATCTGCTGTGATTTTGATGGACTTTCCTTTTGTATATGATTTGTTTCTTTTCTCTGACTGCCTTCAATATTTTATTTTTTCTGTTGAATTTCTGTAATCTTGATTGTTATATGCCTAGGTGTAGATAGTTCTGAGCAACTTGGAGCCCTATACCCTATATACTTCACTTATCTGTTTGTCAAATTCATTCCCCCCTGTGGTTTCCTGTCATTACACCTGTGAAAATCTATCTATCTATCTATCTATCTATCTATCTATCTATCTATCTATCTATCTATCTATCTACCTATCTATCTATCTATCTATCTATCTATCTATCTATCTATCTATCTATCTATCATCTATCTATCTATCATATATCTTTTGCACTGTCTCCTGTTTCTTCACTAACTCCAATCAGTCTTACGTTATTCTTCTTTACATCATCTAGCAACTGCTGGCTTGATTTCTCATGATTCCTTGCTGTCTTCAATAAATTATTCCTTTCCAGTTTACTGGCTGAAATCCATTTTTTTAGGTTTGATATTAGGTATTCATTGATCCTATTTTGTAAACCTTCATTGGGAGTTTTTCTTCTCCTTGAAATCTGTTTGAGGCTATTTTACAGATTCTATTAGCTTCATAAACTGACATTCTATCATGTTCCCACTTTTTTTTTTTTTTAGGCAGGGTCTCACTTTCTAGTTCAGGCTGGCTCTGAGCTCACTATGTAGCCCAGGTAAGCCTCAAACTCAGCAAATCCTCCTGCCTCTGCCTCCCGAGTGTTAGGATTACTGGCGTGAGCCACCACGCCAGGCACTGTGGTACGTGGTATTGATTGCTGGTGGGCATGTCACCACGCCCAACATTGTATGTGATTATCGGGATTAAACTCAGGACCTTGTGCTTGTGAGGCAGGCACTGGAACCACTGAGCTAAATCTCTGGCCCAACTATCTCTGTTTTTATCTGAGAAATTTCTCGTTTTATTTTTGCTAGATTCTCTTTTGTTTTTGCTTGAAGAGTCCAGGTGGTTGATCTTTGATTTGCCCTCTTTCCTTTTACCCTGGATTCCCCAGTAGTGATGATCTTTGTATCTGGCTTTTAATTTTTTTCTCATTTCTATATATTTTGTTGTTGTTGCTGATGTTTTTAAAATTTAATTTCTGGCCTGCTACCTGGGAAATGTTTATTCCAAGTCTCTTTCTTCCTAATATTTAGCACTGTTGTGATGTTGCCCTCCTTGGATCCATAATGGCTCTTAAGATATCTCAATTCTGGTATATCATGGAAAGTACATAAACAGAACAATAACATCACCTTGGCTGAAATAATGCCATCATTGTCATCAACAGTATCAAACACAGCACAAGAAATGACAAGCTTTGGCAATTACTATTCTGAAACCTTTAACATCATTAATTTGATCTCTAATTTGATGCCAATATTTAGAACAACATATTGGAAATATGTTTACAGTGTACAATTCCTTCTGTATAGCTCCATCACCCTTTGGGAATAAAGGATCATCAGGGCGTTGGTGGGGTAGAGAGACAAAAGGAGATAGAGAGATTAGAAATAGGTTTAGAGAGAACACAAAGATCACATAAACCCCAAGAAACTGACAGAGGACAGAGGATAAAAGAGTAAGACAGGATAAATACAAAAGAGAACAGATTAATAACAGCAAGACCACTAGAAACTGCATTCACCCTCCTGTGATGGTACAAAAGAAAGAGAGAGTAGGGAAGTCTGAAACATATTAACTTTAGGGAACTGATACTGACAGGAGGAACAGAGAGGGTGAAGGAACAAAAGAAAAATAGGGGTACCAGGCAACAACAGGCTAACAGGAGACTATTTTTAGCAAAAAAATATAGGTAACAATGAGAAATGTTGGGTACATTAATTTGCTGGACGATAGTAATCATTTCACTATATATCAAAATACATTGTATACCTTAAATATATAAAAATTTAAAGTACATTAGAAGTCTAACCAACCTATTTAACTTCAGGTTCTGTGATTATTTGACCAATATATAGTAAAACAGATATACATTAACTTAGAAATTAGATTAAAAGATTTGTTCCCTTGCAAATCTTAAATACTAAATATCAAGTGTTTCATATAAATATAAATTTAAAAATACTTTTTGTTGTAAATATTTATGATTCAATTGTTTTTAATGTGGCTTTCCTAGGAAGAATTGATATATGTAATTAATAAAATCAGACTGTGATTCTTGTGTCAACACAGTAAAGATTGAAAGAGAATCTTGTTATAAGAGTGCTTTTTTGGTCATATTTTTCTTATTGGTATTGTTTTTACCCCTACTTGCATCTCTTATGGCTAAAGAAAAGCCACTAAAACATTCAATAAATAAGGTAAAGATGATTTACTGATAGTATGAGGGCCAATTCCATCTATAATTTGGAATCAAATTAAATAGATTTCATCATATAATTTTATATTTCTCCAGTGGATTTTCAAACTGTTGCTTAGCAGTTTCTTAAGTTTCACTAGTTTGTTTTAAAGTCTGAGGTAATATAGAAGAACAAAATTTTTAAAAGAGTAATTTGAAATGTTCCTTTCACTATAAAATATTTTAATACATTATCAGATTTCATGTCAGATTTTTCTCTGTTAAAAATACTATCAGAATGTAGAAAGACAACTAATTTTCCTGTCTATTTTGTATAGATACAAGATAAGAAGAGGCATAATATATACAAGCTATATAAACAAGACAATCAATTATACACTAGAACATTCCAGTGTTACTGTTTTGTGATAAAACATTTTTATTGCACATGTGATCAACTAAACCAGATTGTAAACTTAATGACTAATCTTTATTTTGTTGGAGAGAGGCCTTTTTTCACTGGCCTGAGATGTATATGTGGCCAATATGTAACTGAGTGGGAAAAAGAAAGAAGAACAAAGGCTTTTTCTTTATTTTAAAATTTCTGTTCATTTCAGATGCCCTTATTTGAATTGGGTCTTTAAATTGGAGGGGGATTTTTTTAAAGTTCTTTATATATTCTAGATAGTAGTCCTTTGTCTGAAGAACAGCTGGTAAATTTTTTCCCAGATTGCAGGTTATTTTTCACTCTGTTAGTGGTTTTTCTTGCTGTGCAGAGGCTTTTGAATAAGACGAAATCCCAGTTGTTGATTACTTCTGCTAGTTTACATGCTACTGAGGTTTTGTTTACAGTTTTTCCCTATGCCAGTGTCTCCAAAAATTCTATCTATCTTTCTGTCAGTTAATATTTCTGTCTTAATATTTAGATCTTTAATCCACTTTGATTTCAGTTTAGTTATGGTGAAAAAGACAGATCTAGTTTTAATCTTTGGCAAATTGAAACCCAGTTTTTCCAGACAATTTATTAAAGAGGCTACTTTTTCTCCACTGAGGGTGATTAGCTCATGTGTCAAATATGAAGTTATTTAGTATGTCTGTAGTTGTTTCTGAATCTTCTCATTTGTTCTAATGATCCCCTGGTCTGTTTCTTTGCTGGTACCATGCTGTTTTTAATCACAGTGGCTTTGCAGTATACTCTTAAATTTAGGATTGTGATATCCCCTGGCATGTCTTTATTGTATAGATTTTTTTCCTATTCTATATCTCTTCTGGTTCCAGCTGAATTTTAGGATTGTTTTCTCTAGTTAGGTGAAATACACTTTTGGGACTTCAATCATGATTGGATCAAATCTATAAAATAGTTTGGAGTATGGATATTTTTATTCCTACCCAGGGACAAGAGATATCTTTCCATTTTCTGATATACACTTTGATCTCCTTTTTCAGAGTATTGTAGTTTTCATAGTACAGATCTTGTGCCTCCTGTGTTAGACCAATTCCTAGATAGCTCTTTGGGGGGATATTACTGTGAAAGGAATTTTTCCCCCAAGTTCTCTCAGTGAGTCTGTTATTTGCAATAGGAAATTTATGGAATTTTTAGTGTTGACCTTATATCCATCTGTTCTCTTTCGCATAACACTGAATTTCTTACTTTCATTCTGCTCACATAGAAATACTATATGTGTTCAGTCATCTTACAAAAAAGTTCTTTGTCAGTTATCTTTTTGGCTTTTATTTTTAGAAAAGACTGAAGGAGATTGAACATAAGGGCAAACATCAATGCAAAGAACATACTGGACATGTAACTTTCTTTTTCTGAAAGCTTTTTTTTTTTTTCCTGTGTACCAGGAGACTCGGAACACTTTTGTCATAAGCTGGAGCAAGTCCTAAGACCTTCTTGTACATAGAAGTTAAGGATGTTGCTGATGCTCCAACAAGGCAAAAAAATAAAAAATCTCCACAAAGAATTCTCCCCTTCCTACTGTCATTATTGGTCACACTGACAAATCTGTTTTATATGCTTACTTGCATAATTAACTAATTTCTCTCTGTTTTAAAATCCCAGTACTGAAAAGACCTTAGGTTCAAATTATTGAACACTTTAAGTTCTTACTCACCCCTAATATACTGAAGTGTGTCTATTCATACATATGCACAAAGACAAATACACATTATAAAACCACCTGCTGCAGATACAGTTACCATGACTTAGAAACAAATAAACAACTAAAAATAAATTGATCACTGAGGATCTGAAGTGCAAAACTGAAAACCTAGTTACTAAAAAATAAAAATAAAAACTAGGGACTTGGCAACCAGGAGCCATCCATTTTCGGCAGACTGAGGGCCACCCACCGGTCCACTGCATCCCGGAGCAGCGCGGACTCAGCTACTGGGCTCCATCCGTTTCTGGCAGTGGCGGAGGACTGAAGCCTGCCCACTGGCCCACTGTATCCCACAGCTGTGCAGTGAGGAGTCAGATACGGACCTGGGCACCATCCCCACCACGGAGGGTTGAGAGCCTCCGCCCGGCCCCAACCCCACCCCGGAGCTGCGTTGTGAGGACCCAGGTCCTAGAGGAGCCGGAGCCATCTCCTGCATCCCTCCACAGGAGACACGCTCATAGAGCCGCACTGAGAGACCAGGCAAGATTAAAAAAAAAAAAGTGTGTGGGGGAAATCTAGCTTCTGTTTTGCCATCTACTCCTAGATCCCTCTATTCACCTCTTGTCCCCACAACCTCTCCTATCTTCCTGTCAGAAGCAATACCCAGATGTAAAAGATTCTTAGGCTGCCCTACTTCTTCTTCTGCACTATTATAAGAAGGTGTGCAAAGTCTCCAATGGTCTTACACCATACAGTTGGTACTGTTGTACATATGCTCTTTTATCCTCTATTACCCACTGGCATATATGAGATTCTAGGGTAAAAGTGATCTTCATAAATCTGCTAATCCTATTTCATTCTCCTCCTGTCTCCCTAACTCCCTGATTCCCCAGTGACCTCTTATCCCCAAAGGGTTCGGGGGATACATTTACGATCTACATGTTGTATACACATTGCTGATTAATTCTAAACTCTGGCATATGCACATAGAGGTAACTCATAAGCGCAAAGTCTTTAGAATAGAATTTAACAAAACTTTTTATCTTATTTACTGTGTTTAATACTGATATTGGCATTTATTGTATTATGGTAACAAACATGATGTGATTGTTCTGTTCAAATACCTTCCAAGATGTGTCAGAACTGAGAACTCTCAAGGGTCATTACAGATTCAAGAAGGACCCCCCAGGAAAGTGCCACATCAAAAAGTGCCCAGATAATAGAAAGAGACCTGCAACAAACATTGCCCTGTTATCAGGCAAAGAAGAGCATTAAGAACAATGAAAGAGTAGAAATGGGAAAATACACAAAAAAACAGACACAAAGATCACCACCACAGGGAAATTCAGAGAAAAGGGAAATAGGGAAAACTGAAACTCAAACACCAGGACTCTTTGTGATGGTGACTAAAGCGGATCTAGTAAAATGGAAATCAGAACTCATCTCTGAGATCAAAACAGGGATACTGTCCACAGTGAAAGGCATCATTAAAGAAGAGATCAGCGAGATGATAGAATCCAAGATAGCAGAAGCAATGGAACCTCTTAAGCATCTTCAAGCAGAGCTCCAGGGAATGATGAAGGGGAACAAAAGCTTGTGCAGCGGGATGAATGAAGCAGAGAACCGAATCTCAGACCTAGAGGACAGCATAGCAGCCAACGAGCAGGAAAGGTATAATCTATGGAAAAGAGCAAGGGACCATGAGAAATCAATTCAACAGCTTCTAGATGACTCAAAGAAAAATAAGACTGATTGCAGTGACTGAAGAAGCAGGAGAGAATGTAAAAGACATAAAAAAGCTATTGTCAGAGATAACAACAGAAAACTTCACAGGAAAAGAAATGGAACATACAGATAAATGAGGCCTATTGGACTCCAAAATGCCATGACTTAAAATATCTACACCTACACATATAATTATCAAGGTTCCAGATGCACAACAAAAAAATGAAATACTGAAAGCAGTGAGAGAAAGGAAGAAAATCACCTACAAAGGGAAGCCCCATTAGGATCACAGCAGACTTTACAACACAAACACTCAATGCAAGGAGAGCATGGAGGGAAGTATTTCAAGCATTGCAGGAAAACAACCTCCAACCTAGACTGTTGTATCCTGCAAAACTATCTTTCAGAATAGACGGGGAAATAAGATACTTCCATGATGAAGAACACCTGAAAAACTTCACAAATATGAAACCTGCACTCCAAACATCCTAAAGAACATCTTGGAAAAAAAAACACAGAAAACTCCATACCCATGAGACGCAGAAGAGTGAATTCATTGGGCTAAACAAGAAACTAAATAGAAAAGGGGAAAAGCAAAGAAGAAAAGTACCAGGAACAGGGAAACATGGCAGCTCTGAATATGCCCATATCAGTCATAACCATTAATGTCAATGGCCTCAATGGGCCAATTAAAAGACACAGACTAGCAGATTGGATCAAGAAGCAAGATCCTACAATCTGCTGCATACAGGAAACACACTTAATTCAGAAGGAAACCCATAGATTGAAAATAAAAGGTTGGAAAACAATCCTCCATGCTACAGGAAACTGCAAAAAAGCAGGAGGGGCTATCTTGTTTGCAGATAAAATAGATTTCAAACCCAAACTGATTAAAAGAGATAAAGAAGTCCACTATATTCTCATACAGGGAACTATCCAAGAGAAAGAAATAACAATCATAAATATTTATGCACCAAACTCTAATGCACCCAACTATATCAAACAAACATTACTGGACAAGAAAAGCCAGTTATCCATGAATACAATAGTAGTAGGGGATTTTAATACTCCACTGTCACAAATTTACAGATCAACTTGACCGAGAGAGAATAAATAACTACTTGAGCTAAATCAAACTTTTGAGCAAATGTACTTATTAGATGCCTACAGAATTTTTCACCCTTTAAAGTGAGAATATACCTTCTCAGCTGCTCATGTATTATTCTCCAAAATAGATCACATTCGAGTCCATAGAACAAGCTTAAGTAAGTGCAAAAGAATCGAAGTTATCCCCTGCATACCATCAGACCATAGTCCCTTGAAACTGGAGCTGAATTGCAGAAGAAATTCCAAGATCATCACAAACACATGGAAATTGAGCAACACTCCGTTAATCAAACAATGGGCCACAAAAGAAATTATAGAAGACATTAAACTGTTTCTACGACTAAACTACAACCCCAGAACAACACACAGGAATTTATGGGACAAAATAAAAGCAGTTCTGTGAGGGAAATTCATAGCAGTGAATGCCTACATTCGGAAAATAGAGCAAACTGAAATAAACAATCTATTGATGAACCTCAGACAGTTAGAAAAAGAGGAGCAAAACAAACCCAAAGCACATACTAGAGAGGAAATTATAAGGATCAGAGCAGAAATTAATGCAACAGAGACAAAGAGAACAATACAAAGAATTAATAAATCAAAGAATTGTTTCTTTGAAAGGATAAATAAGATTGACAGACACTTTGCCAACCTTATCAAACGAAGGAAGGAAAAGGCTCAAATCCATGCTATAAGGAATGAAAATGGGGACATCAGCACAGACCCAGAGGAAGTCCAAAGGATCGTAAACATGTACTTTGAAACACTATACTCCAAGAAGATGGAAAATCTAGAAGAAATGGATAGTTTCCTAGACACATATAAAATTCCAAAGCTGAATGAAGAAGATATAAAAATGTTAAAAACCCAATATCAATCTGGGAAATTGAAAATGTAATAAAAAAAACCTACCAACAAAGAAAAGCCCTGTCCCTGACGGCTTCACTGCTGAATTCTACAAAACTTTTAAAGAAGAGTTAATACCAGTACTTCTCAATCTCTTTAATGAAATTGAAAGGGAAGCAGTACTCCCCAAATCATTCCTTGAAGCAACCATCACCTTGATTCCAAATGCAGGGAAAGATCCCACCAAAAAAGAAAACTACAGGCCAATCTCTCTAATGAACATTGATGCAAAAATTCTCAATAAAATACTGGCAAACAGAATACAGAGAGTTATCAAGAAAATCATACACCCTGATCAAGTCGGATTTATCCCAGGGATGCAAGGCTGGTTCAACATATGTAAATCAATCAATGTAATACACTACATTAACAGACTCAAGGACAAAAACTATATGATTATCTCAATAGACGCAGAAAAAGCACTTGACAAAATCCAACACCCATTTATGATCAAAACCCTACAGAGAATCGGAATTGGCGGACTTTATCTCAATTTAATACAAGCTATTTATGAGAAACCAACAGCCAGCATCATACTCAATGGGCAAAAACTGAAACCTTTTACACTAAGGTCAGGGACGAGACAAGGATGCCCATTGTCACCACTCTTGTTCAGCATAGTACTCGAAACATTAGCCATAGCAATCAGGCAGGACAAAGATATAAAAGGAATAAAGGTAAGAAAGGAAGAAGTTAAACTGTCATTATTTGCTGACGATATGATACTCTATCTAGAGCATCCTAAAAACTCAAACAAAAGTCTACTAGACAAACCAAATTTGGTAGTGTTGCTGGATACAGGGTCAATGCTCAAAAATCAACAGTCTTTGTCTACACAAACAACAGACTCACTGAAAGAGAAATTGGGGAGGCAATCCCTTTCACAGTAGCACCCAGAAAAATGAAATATCTAGGAATCAACCTAACAAAGGAAGTGAAAGACCTTTACTCTGAAAACTATAGGACTCTGAATACTGAGATAAAAAAGGAAACCAGAAAGTGGAAAGATATCCCTTGTTCCTGGGTCGGGAGAACCAACATTGTCAAAATGGCTATACTCCCACAACTACTATATAGATTCAATGCAATTCCAATTGAAATTCCAATGATATACTTCACAGAGCTAGAGAAAATAATACAAAAATTCATCTGGAACCACAAGAAACCTAGAATAGCAAGAGCAATTCTAAGCAACCACAACATGGCAGGGGGTATTACAATTCCCAATTTAAAACTCTACTATAAAGCCGCTGTGATAAAAACTGCATGGTACTGGCAAAGTAACAGACCCGAGGAAAAAGGGAATAGATTAGAAGACCCAGAAACAACTCCAGATACACTAAGCCACCTTATCTTTGACAAAGGAGCCAAACATCCCCAATGGAAGAAAGACAGCCTCTTTAACAAATGTTGCTGGAAAAACTAGGCTTTAGCCTGCCAGAAGCTAAAGCTAGACCTATCTCTTTCACCATGCACAAAACTAAGCTCACAGTGGATACAAGACTTAAACATTAAAACAGAAACA
>PVIC010055909.1:0-11092 GCA_004025085.1 Thryonomys swinderianus
TGCTTGTTGTCATTTACCCATTGGTTAACCATAGTTTGCCCATTTCTTTCAGGTCTTATTGGAAGCCCCCCACTATGCTCATTGGTTAATTGTAGCCCGTCCACTTTTTAAAATCTTGTCAGTAGCCCCCTATTTCAGACCCGCCTCACCTCGTGGCTTTGCTCCATAAAAGCCCTCTAAAAAGTGAGGTAGGGGGGTTGCCCACTTTCTGGGTTCCCCCTCCTGTCTCTCTTAAGGCAGAAGCTTTCTCTCTCAATAAAATTTCCTACTCAAACCTCCGTCGTTCCTAAAATTCATTCTTCGATTTTTAGAGAACACGAACTCGCGTTTCAGGTGGGAAGTTAGGCCTTAACTCTCCTGCGTCAATTTGACCAAAAGTCTGGCTACTCCATGGCCCAGGCAAGCTGATACATAAAACTAACTACCACTACATTTAAAATGCATTCATTCTTATTTTTAAAATATGAATTTCTAGCTCTTCTTAACATAACTCAAAATGTGGGTCATTGCTGCAGACTTATTCCTGGGTAGCAATCAGAAGATGGAAGCAGCTGCTATAGTCCTGCCCACCCTTTGGACACTGAGTCACTGTGTCACAACCTTTTTTTTTTTTTTTTTCTTGAAAGAGGGTCTTATTTTGTAGTTCAGGTGGGCCCTGAGCTCACTGTGGACCCCAGGCAAGCCTGGAACTCAGCAGTCCTCCTGCCTCTGCCTCCCAAATGTTGAGGTTACAGGCGTGAGCCACCATGGCTGGCATTGTGGTATGTGGAACTGATTGCTGGTGGCTGTGAGTCACCACGCCCAGTATTGTTGTACGCTGCTGGAGCAGCTGACAAAACAGCGGGGTCGCAAAGTCAAGGGGTGCAGATAAGGAAAGAAAGAAGAGAGGATAATGGGATGTGGGGGGGACCAATCGGTCAATACCGAAAGGCCCCGAGTTTATTCACAGCGCTCTACTTATACAGATTTCAAGGACATTAGTGATGTCAGAAATGGCTAACAATTGTCTATAGTCACAGTTAGAGATTGGAAACAGAGAACTGAGAGCAAAAAAAAAAAAAAAAAAAAAACAGAAGTAGTGATTTATCCTTCACACCTGACCTACAACTAGTTCTTTCTTTCTAAAAATGTAACTTTTCTATCATCTATTTTCTGAAGGCCACTTTCCTTTGCTATTTCCAATCTGTTAGATCATTAGGACAAACAGTCAAGAGACAAGAATAACTTTACCCTCAGCGCATCACAAAGGAGTTTGTTGATCAACCTCTTCACTAAGGAAAGAACAGCAAAGTCTTAATTGAGGTGCAAGTGGAGAGCGACCTTGGGCTGGAGATTTACTTCCGACCTTCACTGCTAAGGCCTCCGGAGGCAGCAACAGCGGGCTGAGGTTGCAGCTTTTCTCAGGAGCTGGGCAGCACCGTTTGCAGTGCAGACCTCCTCGCTGCTAGTTAGGGCAGCACCCAGTGCAGATCTCCAGGCCTCACAGTGAGGACCCTCGGCCCGCTCCCCACATTACACAGTACCGGGATCAGACTGGGGACTATGTGCTTGCTAGGCAGGCACCGGAATCACAGAGCTAAATCCCAGCCCCCACTGTGTCACAATCTTCCTGATTCACCTGTGCACACATCTGAATCTGTAATCCTGGGTTTAAGTTATATTGTCTACAGGAACAGATGTTGCTCTTCAGGTGTGTGTGTGTGTGTCTGTCTGTCTGTCTGTCTATTCATAAAGGTACTATATTAGAAAATAAGAAAAAGCCAAAACTCATATGCACAACGTATATAGAGAAGACTTCAGCAAGGAAAACTGAAATGGAGGAGTATATTGGCAACTCCACTGAGATTTAAAGGATTTGAAATATCAAGATTCCTTTCCCCTACCCCCAAGACCCCAAGATGTAGAGCAGCAAAAGCCACCAAACTCCCCTACTGAACTCCTTGGCATTATTCTAGGCTGAATTACGCAGACATAAAAACATGTGATGTTGCAGAAAAGGGACTGAATCTTGAGGCAGAACAACAAATCCTAGAGTTCCTATATATTTTGAAATAGAAGTAATTTTGAAGGTGACTGAATACCTTAGAGGGGGGTTGGTATGCATTTTTTAAAATACTGATTTCTCAATCCTTAACTTCATACAAACATCGACAGTTTCTTAATGCGAAGATATGTATGTACAGATTAAGCACTGAGACCTGAGCTGAAAAGAAATTTAAACTCCACTACAGAAATAGTGAAATCCACACACTAGGTTAGGTGGTTTCTATCCAAACCACGGAATTCCACTACTTACTTTCTACCACTCACTGGTTGAGTTCATATGAACTTACATGTTGACATCTGGTGGAATTGATGCTCCTTGAGTAGGGGGGAAGAGCAGGATTTTATACTCTTCAATTCTCTGTGGTCTTAAAAATTGGATTTTTATACAATGCTAGCACCCATAAATGTATACTGAATAAGTGGATTTAATTTTATATATTTCTCATAGTTAAATACAGTAGTCAAGTCAGCTGAGGGACTGCTGAGCTTCCTAAGAATAGACAATTTTGATGTATAATCACAAAGTAGGAAACGTTGTGAAGATACATGGTAGAGCAGTATGGTCAAGGAGAAATACTCTATGGCAGAGCAAGGAGTAGGCAGGAAACAAGAAGCAGCAGTAGCGGCTCCCCTGTCTCTTTTATCTCTTCCACGCTGCAATCCTTTTGGGTGGTGCCATCTATGCCCAGGGTGGGCTTCCCGTGATCCACACCCAGAGCTGTGCTAAACCAATCAGTGGACTATTTGAGTTACCACTCCCTTAACCCATATTCACACAGCTTAAATCCAGCATCTCTGGAAAGCGCCACCAGTGAGCACCTGAGGTTTTGGAGGACATGTGGACACCAGTCTTAGCCGGACTCTAGCTTGTACTTAGTCAGCACAGCCATGAAAAGAGGACGTCAGTTCTCATAATTGTGTTCTCTGTTGCATATCTTTGCAAGACATTATTTGAAGTTTCCTAATATGAATAGATTGTGAAGTTAACACGTTTTTCTTCCCCAACTAACACATCCATCTAATTCATACATGTGCGCAATGATACATGTGGAACATTTCATTTCTCCCAAGTACAGAACATAGTAGAAATCAAGGACTCATGGTGAAAAAAGCAAGAGATAAAGGATAGAGAAATCAAAATCATGGGGACAGCGGGAGGATTCCTCACAAAACCAATGTTTCAGGAGGGAAGAAATGGTCCTATAAGAGGTCACTGTGTCAAGAACAGAAATATAGGAATTTCTGTGAAAATATTCTGAAGGAACAATTGGAAAAGATTTATATTTACAGATCAAGCACAGTATCACATTTTATATTCTAGATAATTGAGATACTGAGGATTTTATTGGTAGAAATAATACTGAGAGGAATAATCATTAGGAAAGTTTTCTATAAACAGTTTTCTCCTCTTTAAAGTGGGAAAATAGTATTTTTTAACATTTTATGAAGATTAAAGGAGATAACCAAAGTACTTAGAATGTATCTGGCACATTTCAAGAATTGTTTGAGTCCATGTCAATATAAGAACACAACCTGCTCTTAGCGTCTACAGGGAACTGGTTTCACAGGCTCTCTCAGGCCGCTCAAATCCCTTATATATGTAGTACTGGATATAATCTATGCACATCCTTTATACACTGTAAATTATCACTGCAGAATTGATAATACCTATTACAATGTAAGTTATATGTAAGTCATTGTCCTGCTGTATTATTTATAGAGTAATGGTGAGCAAAAGGGCTGAATGTGTCCAGTACAGAAGTAATTTATTGTTTTACAAATATTTTCAATCCTCTGTTGGATAAATCATGGAGTATGGAACCTGAAGATACTGAGAGTTAACTGTACATATCTAAGATAGTTTCAGAGCTCACATGAGAAGTTATATAAGAGATATCAATATCAAGTCAGATATTGATACAAGTAATGCCAATCTCTTTCTTGCTATGGACCTTTTGTATTTGCTTATTATCTTTCTCTCATCCTTTGAAAAGTAAGCCTATTTCTTATTCAGATCTTATCTCATTTGTTACTCCAGAGAAATATATTTGTATACCTAAATGAGCTGAGTCTTAAAATCCTCATATCTGTTTGTCTTTTACATAACCCTATTACTACTACTATAAGTATTTGTTTTTACTTTTAGTGGTCTAGTTCACTGACTATCCCCCCCACATTGGGATATAATCTAAAAACGCAAGCACCACAAAGATTACATGTTCTGTTCACCACGGAATCTCTAATACCCAGTGTGGTCCCTGATGCCAACAGGAAGTTGCCTCTAAGCCAGACCCGGTTGTGCACATCAGTAGTTCCAGCACTCCAGAGGTAGAAGCAGGAAGATTGTGAGTTCAGGTCCATCTTAGTCTCAAACAAATCCGACAAATATGGTTCCCTGCATCCAGCTCACTAGGACGGGCAAGAAAAATCATCCAGAAAAGATAGTCATATACAGTACACTGGCACAAAAAGATGTGTCACTACATGTGGATTAAAGAAGCAAGCAGAAATGGTGTTGCTTGAACCAAGAGTGGCCAAAGGAGGACCAGTCAACAAGATCTGAAAACCAGAATCTCAATCCCATGAGGGGCTGGAGGTGGGATGATTTCTCCAATGCATTTGCCTCTTGTCGTTGCTTTTCTACATTCAGAAATCAAGGGCCAGCAATGTGGCATGCCCAGATGACGCGTGGAGCAAGTCAGCCTCTGGTGCGCAAGGCAGAACATGCAGCAAGCAGAGAAGAACCAACCAGACACTCGCAGAATACTAACACTGCAGGGGTTAAATCTGTGTATAAGGGACGGTTGGCACCAAGATGGACTAGAATTCTGAAAATGAGCTTAAAGCTAAGCAGAAAACTCAGGAGCAAGTCTTAAAGAATGCCCTTATTCAGGGAAAGAGAAAAAGAAATTTAAGATAAGAAATATAACATTTGCTGAGGTCCACCATATTTTTTCACCATGATTTTCCAAATGCCCGTTCTATTGTTTTACTAATGAATATTTTTTTAAATTGAATTCTTTACTGGTACAATTTATATATATCTCAAAATCACATATAACATTGGGGAATTTGTACCAGTATATGACACAAGTTAATTCTCATTTTTACCCATATCCGTACCCACCCACCCCTCCTCACCCCCTTTATACATGCTCTTTTATTTTCTTTCTGTATCATATTTATTCCTTCCCCTCATCAACTAATGAATATTTTTAATGATCAGCTGTATACCAGACATCAACTGAGATAAGTTCTACACCCATTCACAGATTGTGGTGTTAATTTCACTTCATTAGGATGAAGAGATTTGTCTTTGAAGGACTACTGGTAAAAAATAAATTAATATAAAATGGATGTACTTTGAGAGCATACTCGTAAGTGAAATAAATAGTTCACAGATGTGTATATACCTTATCTTTTCTGTGGTGTGAGAAACTGAAGATGTAAATGAGTTCTAAAATGTATTATCAATATTGGGAAATAGAAAATATTCAAGGGAAAAAAGGGGTAGAGTTAAATAAAAAAGGAAAAGAAAAATATTGAAGGCAAAAAAGGAAGCAAAGTTTATGTATATAGGGGGCAGGTGGCTGTAGAGTGGGCAGGGGAATAGGAAAAATGAGAATTAAGTCATGTCATATATTGGTACAGATTCTCAATGTTGAGAGTGATCATGCCGTGTACGTAAAATATACCAATAAAGTCAATTTACAAAAAGAAAAAGATTAATAAAAAGAAAAAATTGATGGCAGTCACCTACTTCTAAGCAAACTACTTGTATTAACTTGAAGGCAAACTTAGAAAAGTTCAAGCAAGTAGATATCAAATGTTCTGCCTTCTCAAAGAAGTCAAAAAAGCAAGAAAGTGATAAAAAGGAGGCAGATGAAAGAGTGAGGGAAATTTCAAACTCCCAGAGTTTAAAGGGAGACCTCCTTCCATGAAGCTGACTGTATGCACTGAATTATTCTGAAGGAATTAGGTCTAGACAGTCCATGAGTGTGAATAAAAACTGCAGTAAATGTATAAACTTTTTAAAAGGTAAAAGACACTTTCATTAATCTCCCTCAAAATGCTCCCCTTGCTTCAAACACACTTACCTTTCTTTCCACGTTTTGAGTGGTCTTGGGAGTCCCCTTTTATCTACGTTTTTTTGTAATACTATCAGGGTTGCCTCTTGTCCTGAATCAATTCAAAATACTTATCTTCCATGGTCTTTCTGATTTGAGGGCTGAGCCAGAAGTTGCACAGTGCCAGATTCAGTGAATAAGGTGGACGAGGGCACATCACAGGATCTCTCGAGCCTGCCTTGCCATTGGTTGGCACATGGCAGTGGTGTTCACTATAATTTTGTTTTCATTTTTTTTTTTTTTTGAGACAGGGTCTTGCTTTTGTAGTTCAGGCTGGCCCTCAGCTCACTATGGAGCCCAGGCAAGCCTCGAACTCAGCAATCCTCCTGTCTCTGCCTCCCGAGTGCTGGGATGACAGGCGTGAGCCACCACACCTGGCTATAATTTTGATCATACCTCATGAAGACACACATGAAGAGAACTTCTAGAATTTCAGAAAGTGGCAAGACAGGTGGGATAAGGATATGTAGGGGTAAGGACATGCATTACAAGGAGAATTGATAGCAATGTGTCTTTCACTGTAATATTTATTTTTAATTTAAGCATTCATCATATATTTTGTAGTTTATAGAGAGAAAACATTCTTTTATATGAATTAATTAGAAAGTATGTCGGGCCGGAGGATTAGCTCAGTGGTTCTGGCGCCTGCCTCACAAGCGCAAGGTCCTGAGTTCGATCCCCAGTAACCACATACAATGCCGGGTGTGGAGACTCACACCCACCAGCAATCAATACCACATACCACAGTGCTGGGCGTGGTGGCTCACGCCTGTCATCCCAACACTCGGGAGGCAGAGACAGGAAGATTGCTGAGTTCGCGGCGGCTTGCCTGGGCACCATAGTGAGCTCAGGGCCAGCCTGAACTACAAAGCAAGACCCCTGTCTCCAAAAAGCAAAAAAAAAAAAAAAGAACTAAGAAGATTAACTACATAACAAGAAGCATTTCATGTCGTTTTTACCTCTCCATCTCTGTAACACTGACTACTGGGTTGTGAAATAGCAAGATTCAGGCAGAAATATTTGGTCAAGGTAAAAGATCTAAGTCATCCATAGAATGTGAAGTTAGGACTTATTTTCTTTTCTCCATTTTCCCAGGGACCTAGGAAATATCTGGCACATAATAAGTACTCAGTAAAATAATACTGACAAAAAATGAATTATTGATCTTAACTTTAACTTAATCTAAAACATCCATCTCCAAAGTAAAGCACTGGTGTATCATCCTGTGACCTTGGGTGAGGTTGCAGCCTGAAGGGAGCTGAATTAAATGTTAATGACAAATATGCTTAACTTGAACATTTCCTTTGTGGCTCAGGAAGCTCTTCCTGTAGAATAGCCTTTCCTGGCATCTAGTCCTCTCAAACTGCCACATCCCACGTCCAGCATATACATTCTTGGCAATGGATAGACAGTGAGACAATAAAAGTTCTTTTATCTAACCAAGTGAGATGACCCATCGATTTGGGCTCTAATGACCAGGACTCAGGTAATTTCTTCTTTGACTTCACATTAAGAGATGGGGATGATGAAGAATCTTATAAAATTCAGCCCTGGGGAGGAAGATTTAGTTCACTGCTTCAGGCCTGGTGCCTGCCTCCTAAGAACAAGGTTTCAAGTTCATTCCTTGTACAAAAAACAAACAAACAAAAAACCTTTGAGGAATATTAATTTAATCAATCAGTTTTTATCTACATTGGAAGCAAATGTTCTAAAGAATGAATCAGAGACTCAAACTGCCCATGCTGCTCCATACAAAGCCTTCAAGGAGAGGTCTGCAGCTGCCTCACCCTGTATTTTGTAGAACCACCTTTCCAAACAGATGACTCCAGAAGAATGTGTTTGATTGGGTTTTTGGGCTGCCTTCTTCACATTCATTCATGGCACAGGCTGCACTGAGTCAGGAAGTTGTACCAACCAGTTGATCACCAGGCTTGGTCACCATGGTCTGAGTATGAGCAAACCACACCACCTTCTGAATCCCCTCAAGGAAATGATTTTGCCACACTAAGAAGCTGAAAGCCATGATTTCAGTGTGGAGGCTTGGGCTGTCTCTCTTCTGTTTATTCATAGATACACCACACACTGATCGCCTAATATTTGTCAAGCACCATGGTTATATGTAAGGTGAAGTCAACCGTCTCTAGGTCAAGAAGTTCATTTTAAATCCCGGAGGGTGGAAGGAGGTTCTGTTTATAAACATGAACTGGGTTCAAAATTTTCTGCACACTGGGGCATCTCCACATTAAGGACTCAATGTGGTGCTCATAATTTTGAACAGCTTCTGTAAAATGAGGAGGATTAATTAGCTCAAGATTATAGTGAAGGGGCTGCTTTATCCTTCCCACACTGAGTCCTAGCCACCAAACTCCCTTATATGTTCTGCCTTTACTTCCCTGAAAACAGCTCACTAAATTGGCACTTTTCCTTTCATAGTATAAGCAGGAAAATGTGAAACATTAACAAAAATGATTAAATTTTTAAAATAGAAATAAATGGGACCAGAGACCTAACTCAGTGGTTCTCACACTTGCCTAGCAAGCTCAGGGTCCCTGGTTCGATCCTGCTAACCACATACCACAATGCCAAGTGTGGTGACTCACACCCACCAGCAATCGGTACCACATACCACAGTGCTGGTCGTGGTGGGTCACACCTGTAATCCCAGCACTTGGGAGGCAGAGGCAGGAGGATTGCTGAGTTCAATGTTTCCCTGGGCTCCATAGTGAGCTCAGGGCCCGCCTGAACTACAAAGTCAGACCCTGTCTCAAAAAAAAAAAAGGAATAAATGGCAAAAATAGAGAAGATCAAGAACAAAAGATAAATTAAAGTGAGTTAAATATGAAACTAATTTTAACATTGATAAAATAAAAGGATTCCATAAGAACTACACTGAATTTATGACAGACTAAAAGGGTCAAAAGTTAAAGGTGTAAAACTAACATATTTTGTGTGCTGAGATGGGTCACAGATTGAAAATGATAATTACAATTTTCTTGGGCAAAAGTGCCTTGAGTTTCAAATTCAGACAAGAAACTCCACTTGTAGACCATTACCTTTAAGGCTAAGATCTGAGTTCTTGGTTTGTCATCCACTTCCCATTAAAACCTGTTGCTGATCCTCAGTGCTCTGCAGCCAGCCCTCCAGTCTTACTTCTTAGGCTCTCTCGATGATCCATTCATGTCTGAACAATGGTGCCAGCCAAGAGATGCTACAGTCCCTGGCTTCTTGTCCTTGTTCCCCACTGACGACAGTGTCAGAGGACAGAGGCTGGCTCTCCAGGGTTAGCGTGTGTTGTGTGCACAGCCCTTTGCCACCCACAACTGGACATGCTTTTCTCACTTACTTCTTGAAATAAGTCCATGGCCCAGATACAATCACCATTTCGCATTTAAGAAAACAAGTAAGAGATCAAGTAACATGACCCAGGCTAACAACTCATCATCCATACCTACAGTTAAATCCAGTAGGCCCAACTCCAAGCTTTTACCACTCAACATACCAAAGTCCTCCTTTACCGTACCTTCATTCGGGAGTCTTCGTGTGTGCCCCAGCACAGAGCAGATGGGTGAATGACTGAACGAAAGCAGCTCCACCACCAGCTCCCCCCCCCCAGAGCCTTAGATCTCAGCCTTCAGAGGAGGAGATTTACTGCCCATACTAAAGTTAAATTAAATTGGTTTCCTAACTGTACATTGACCAACTGGTGAAAGGAGTCAGCTCAGAAATATGTCATGTGGCAGAGGGATGTCAGTGCAGAACTGAGCCTCCCACGCATAACCCATTAAGTGGTATTTGAGAGTCAGCTCTATTTGATAACACACACTCAGATCCAAATGTCTCAAGATATTCATGAAATATTCATGGGTTTATATTCATGAAACTCTCTTTGTGATTCATAAATACTGACAATAATATTTTACCAGAGCAAATAAAAAGTCATAAAATTAAGTAAGTTGATTTGGCAAAGATCTGTCAGTTAATCTTTAGCTAAGACTGAAATAGATACTATAAATCTAACTGTGTGGTCTCAAGAGCAAAGAACTAGTTTCTCCACTAGCACTCTGCTGGTCTCTGATCATCAGCATTTTTTTTCTATCTCCTAGTTGTGAACTCACTTCCACCCTTTTTCCAGTATAAAAAGTACAAAGTATATGAAGTAAAGAAAATGGGACAAACCCCTGGGAGTTGAAAAGCAGAAAATCCCTATATTCCTCAGAGAACATCCAGCCTTTCCCTTTCTGAGTTTCTCATTTTTCTCTGCAACCAGTAATTATAAAAGCATTCCTGAAAAACGTGCTCTTCAGGTAAGTCAAGTATTAAATGAACCCAAAGCCAAAATTTTCTCTTGGTCCAGCAGTCTGTCATATCCATTTTGGTAGTCTAACAGTTCATATATTCTCATCCACTGTATCACAACACAAGCAAATTTTAAAGTTTTTTTTTAAAAAATGGCTTCCTTCTGAATATCTTCAACATAAGACTGGCAGTATTTAACCAAGCAATGCCAAAAATGAGAGAAAATAAAATTGTGTCATTTTCACAAGAGAAATACATAAATCTCTAATTCTTCATCATTAGAAATTTGTTTGTCCGAAGTGAATGAACTTAAAAGATATGATTCTTATTTACCCAACACATTGATTTATAATAATCATACTGAGTGGATGGGTAATCATACACACATCAATTGGTTTACAGTTTCATCAAAAATTTTCAATTCAGGGCCGGAGGGTTAGCTCAGTGGTTCCGGCGCCTGCCTCGCAAGCGCAAGGTCCTGGGTTCGATCCCCGGTAACCACATACAATGCTGGGCATGGAGACTCACGCCCACCAGCAATCAATACCGCATACCACAGTGCCGGGCGTGGTGGCTCACGCCTGTAATCCCAGCACTCGGGAGGCAGAGACAGGAGGATTGCT
>PVIC010055910.1:0-11091 GCA_004025085.1 Thryonomys swinderianus
AGAATGCTGGGCGTGGAGACATGCCCACCAACAATCAACACCGCATACCACAATGCCGGACATGGTGGCTCATGCCTGTAATCCCAGCATTTGGGAGGCAGAGACAGGAGGATTGCTGAGTTCATGGCGGCTTGCCTGGGCACCATAGTGAGCTCAGGGCCAGCCTGAACTACAAAGCGAGACCCTGTCTCAAAAAGCAAAAAAAAAAAAAAGAAAATTAATAGTCTTCTTATAAATGAACAACAGACTCAATGAGAGAGAAAATGAGGAATCAATTCCTTTTTCAATAGCATCCAAAAATGAATATTCAGAAATCAATCTAATAAAGAGGTGAAATATCTCTACTCTGAAAACTACAGCACTCCGAAAAGGGACATCAAAAGGATATGAGAAAATGGAAATATACCCTTTGTTCGTAGATAGAAAGAACCAATATTTACAAAATGATCATACTGTCAGAACTACTATAGATATCCAATGAGATCTCAACTGAAATTCCAACAGCATATTTCACAGAGGTAGAGAAAATAAGTCAAAACTTCATCTGGAACCATAAGAGACCTAAAATAGCAAAAGCAATTCTAGGCAACGAGGGCATGCAGCGGGTATCACAATCCCCCAACTTAAAACTATACTACAAAGCCACAGTGATAAAAACAGCATGATACTGCCAAAGAAACAGACCCAAGCATCAGTGGAACAGACTAGAAGATCCAAAAGCACCTGCAGATGCACTAAGTAACTTCATGTTTGACAAAGGAACCAAACATCCTTAATGGACGAAATAGCCCCTTTAACAAATGGTGCTGGAAAATGGGTTTCATACTGCTGAAGAATAAAGTTAGACCTGTCACTTTCACCATGCACTAAACTACAATCAAAGTGGATTAGACACCTAAATATTAAAACCGAGTCAGTGATCCTACTGGAAAATATGTTAGTGATCCTACCAGAAAATATCAACACCAAATGGAATCTCATTTCATTAAAAAGTTTCTTCACAGCAAATGAAACCACTGACAGAGAAAAAAAAAAAAACCTGACAATATGGGGAAAATATTCATCAGCCGTTTCTATGAAAAAGAACTACTATCTAGAACATATAAAGAACTTTAAAAAATTAGCCCCACTGAAATTTAAAGACCCAAATCAAAAATGGGTATCCAAAATAAATAAATATTTTTTCAGATGAAAAACTAAAGGCAGCAATGAAACTTATGAAGAAATGAGTGATACAGATGAAGACAACACTGAGCTTCTATGTCACTCCACAAAGATGGCTGCCATTGTGAAATCAACCAACAACAAATGCTGGTGAGGCTGTGGGGAGAAAGGAATCTTTTTTTTCACTATTGATGGGAATGCAGACTGGTGTGACCACTGTGAAGATCGATGTGGAGATTCCTCAAAAAACTAGGATTAGATGTCTCAATTGCCCCTGCTATTTCCTTGCTAGGCATATACACAAAAGAATTATATCACAACATGTGTGCACCCATGTTTATAACAGCTCAGTTTGTAATAGCTTAATTTTGAAAACAACCCAAATGCCCATCAACAGGAGACTTGATAAAGAAGATGTAGTTTTTGGGCCAGAGGGTTAGCTCAGTGGTTCTGACGCCTGCCTCGCAAGCCCAAGGTCCTGAGTTTGATCCCGGTAACCACATACAATGCTGGGCGTGGAGACTCACGCCCACCAGCAATCAATACCACATACCACAGTGCGGGGTGTGGTGGCTCACGCCTGTGATCCCAGCACTTGGGAGGCAGAGGCAGGAGGATTGCTGAGTTCGAAACTTGCCTAGGCTACAAAGTGGACTGTGGATGGCATTGTGTATAAAGGATGATAGCCCATATCTAATCAATATCAATTTTGCAAGCCCTACTTGATCAAAATTGGGTATTGATGCCTCCCAAAACTTGTAATCGAACCCAAGCCTATTTTCCAAGTAAATTCATGTAGACGAAAAATGATATTTTGTCTACTGTTCCAGAGCCTTGACAGTGATTTACAGAGGAGTACTTCATGCTGTACCCTGTGTATGTCTTGTTTTCCAGAATCCACTTCCACATCTACATATTTCTTCTAGAGAATGTTCATACTAAGTTAATGCTTGAAGGACAGAGAGTACCTGGTTATCCCTTGGCCTTCGAAGGTATAGAAGTGGTTATGGAGGAACTGTTACCCTTTCCTTCACCATAGACATGTGCCCCACAAGTCACACTTGTCATTTCTGGAAACACGCATGGGGCATCTGTGACACTGGCTTATATCCTACTTCTTTTAGCCATTCTGAGCAATTATAGACAAGGTAAAAAATGTGTCATGTAGTTGTGCCTTCAAAATTTCAAATAACATGGCTATAATCTTTTAGAAGCCCAGAAATGGCGATGGTTGATTCTGCTTTGGATGAAAACCAGCAGACAAGGCCGGCAGTTCACAGATGAGCAAACTAGAGCAGAATAAATAGGAGAGAGGAGGAAGAAAGGACAGAAAGGTGTATTCTACATTCAGACAGCTGCCATGGAACTCCAGTGATGGATCAAAGAAGAGCGTGGAGAGATTGAAGCTTCACTTTCATTCACCTTCTGAGGTTTATCAACCTGCCTTTCTAACCTGGCTGTGTATTTTATCTTCAGAAAGTCAGCAGAGCTGAGTTGGGACACAGCACAGATTAGGAGGGGTTGCTTGGACTTCATGCTCAGATGTCACTGACTGGCATCATGACCTTGGACATGTCAGTTAAGTTTCAGTTTACTATAGTATCCAGTGGAAATATTAAGATGCTTCATGACAATACTGGTAGAAAGATTAGAGCTGAGCATGTGAAAAAGCAACCCAGTGGTTGGCATGTATTTATTTAGTACTGTAACAGTTGGCAGCTTTACATTGATGGTGCCATACCTTGTCCTTGGGAGGTTTCTCGCTACTGGAGTCCCCAGAAGAGCTGATGTGCTTGATGGCCCAGAAACTGCAGCAACTGAAAAAGCTAGAGCGAGAGCCACTGGGTATCTTAACCTACTTGCCTTCTGCCTTTCCTCCACTTCGAAAGTATTTGGAGATTTAGAGTCCACGGAGGCGGAAGAACGGAAGCTTCGTAGTTTAGTGCACAGGGAAGACCTTGCTTGAAGGTCCATATTTTGAGCTGGACGTTTTCCCACTTCACAGCACAACCCCCACTCTGCTTTCCAGAGCTCTTCTGCTTGGACTTTCCAGTTATTAATTTTCTCATCAACCTAAATCCTGCCCTTAGCTTTTACTTCTTGGAATGCAGATTACTGGGATGTTGTGGAGTTTCTATCACCCTGGCAACAGCGGAGTACCCTGCACAGCGGAATTCACAAGCTGCTCTAATTAGGCTTCTGCATCAAAATGGGTCAGACAGGAAGGTCAAAGGTACATTACCTCCCCTCTCCGTTTCAGGTCCCCCAGCCAGAAGTTGTTCTCTTCTGGAGGCTGACAAAAAATGCAGAATGCTCCCTCTCACCTCGCGGTAGCTATCAAGGCTCTTTCTTTGCCATCTTTCCCCCCACAGAAACCATCTTATTTATCTTTTAAAGTGTGAGGAATGTCTTCTAACTCTCTCCTGTAAAGAGGTGACAGTTGAGGACACTCTCTGATGATTCAAACAAGGGGAGCAAATAAGCAATTTATAAATGTGGATGATGAAATTTATTTAAGGTATACTAGAAGGAAGGCAATACTATTAGAACTGGAACACAGATAGTAGGATATGTACTTCTTTTTTTTTAATTCAATTCTTTATTGGTACAATTTATATACATCTCAAAATCACATATAACAATGGGGAATTTGTACCAGTATATGACACAAGTTAATTCTCATTTTTACCCATATCCCTACCCACCCACACCTCCTCCCCCCCCTTTATACATGCTCTTTTATTTTCTTTCTGTATCATATTTATTCCTTCCCCTCATCACATTCCCACACCAAGTTTCCTATAGAAATATTCCACTCTATGAAAGCTGTCCTACTTTCTAGAGGGTATGTACTTCTTACTACCGGTGTCCGCAACTGGATTCCGGTGCCAGTAAACACTTCCCAAAAGCCCTTTAAAAGATACCACTCACCTGGAGTGATCATTCCCACACTTCACATGGAGACAAAGAAGAATGTGGCGGTTGTCACAGGTCTGGCTCTGACCTCCTCATCTTGCACAGGCTCCTTATATTGCTCTGGCCAGTTGTGTGATCACTTTCTGTGAAGCCTGGCCAAGTCCTCCAAAGCTTTCATTTTGGTAGTTTCTAGGTGAGTGTGAGGCCCGCTCAGACATTCATGTTCAACTGCATTAGAGAAAGACAGTGGCCTGCATTCCGGGTATCGCTGTCCCATATGCTTACAGATGATGGCATGCCTTCTCCGTACACGTACACTAAACCTGTGAAGCAAATTCCAGACATTACCCTCTTTTACATGGTCGTCCATCAGGAAATTCAAAATGAGGATTAACATCTGGCATTACTTGCTCTTCTGATTCTGGCTGCTGGACAAGGTAGTCGATGTGCTCACTGGTGTTAGCCTAAATCAGAGAGAACCCATTGAACAAATCAGGAATTAGACCAGCTCAGCTGAGGATATTTGAGAACATCTCCTTGAATTCTTTGCCTGATGTATAAGCAGCAATTCCTTAGTGACATTAATGGCCAACTGGACCAAACTGTTTGCCTTATCATTCGTGCTGTCCTCTAAACAGAATTCTAAGCCAGCAGCCTGGTTTCTTTCTTTGGCTTTGCCAGCTTCCAGGGCCTTGCTATACTCTGCTGGCCAACTTTAGGGTTCTTTGTCATGAGTCTCCACTGCAAACTTCATTGCTTTCATCTTTAGGATTTCTCTATGGGCTCCAGAGCCCCAGAAGAATCAATTCTGAGGATCCATGCCATATACCGGCCAGTACTTCAAGAACTGCATATGCACAAGTCAATATGGAGGAAGCTTCTTGTGTTCCCAAAGAGGTTGTTGGTCCTCTGAAGCTCACCCAACACATCAGCCTTTACCATCAGGTCCTGAGTGGACACTGCTCTGGCTCAGTAGCTATTCAGAAGGAGGTGACCTAGAGCCAAGCCCAGGAAACCTGCCTTTGGCATTTCTAAGGTCTTACTGATGGTCTGTCAGTAAACCGGGGACCCTGTTTGATGATTAAGTTGCAGTTGTTGCCTTGGGGATCAAGAGCCCTCGGTTTTAACAGAAAGGCCTGATTCAAGGGAGCTGAGGCTTATCTGAGTAGCTCAGGAAACTGATCTGAGTATTCTCTGAGAAATTCCAGAATCTGACTGCTGGACAGACCCTTCGGTTTGGCCTTTCATCACAGGAAATTCACCAGAGCAATCCGCCTGTCTTTGACCAAGTCAGGGTCACAGTGGCAGTAAGTGTCAGAAATGCTTATCAATTAGAACCTAGATATCCTTCAAATAACTTCAGGGCAATTTGAGCACTGGCACCCTGAAGGTCAGGTGGAACCTCAAGACCCTGGGGGACACGAAGAACTAGCTTGGAAGTGGGGGGAGGCCACCTGGAGCCATTGGGAACCTCTGTTTCACCCCAGCCTGGCTGTCGTCTGCAGGGGTCTCTGCGGTGTGACAACACACCTACTACTGGCTTACCACAGATGGCTCCAGGAAATGGGAACAGGAAGCAATGTGTATGAGAAAGATGGTTGAAGTGTCTTGGCGACTCAGCACAAAGCCAAAGCTCAAGATCCAAAAAGCTGTGGGGATCAAAATTGACAGCCATCGCCGGGGGCTCCCGCCTGTCCTCCCAGCACTCGGAAGGCAGAGGCAGGAGGATTGCTGAGTTCGAGGCTTGCCTGGGCTCCATAGTGAGCTCAGGGCCAGCCTGAACTACAAAAAAGCGAGACCCTGTCTCAAAAAAAAAAAAATTGACAGCCATGAAAGTGGGATCTTGTCTTAAAGGCAGTTTGTAACACAAACTAGGAGCACTGAGCTTTGTCAAAGCCTATGCAGGTGCATTCAGGCTCTGCAACATAGTGCTCAGGCTACTCTGCTATTCCTGCCTCTCACTTTTTCAGGGGAAGCACGGCTGGTTTCGAACATAGAAATAAATTCAAAACAGGTCATGGGATGGTGGTTGTCCGATGAGGCTCAACTTTACTTTGTCTAGAGCAATTCTATATAATTTTAGAGAAAATCATTTCATTTCATATTTAAATTATGATTAGGACTGCCTAGGGTCCTAGCCCTCAAGCCAGCTATCATATGCAGAAACATAACTCCGTGTACGTCAGGTCACAAATCGAGGCCTCAGTGTCCTGTGATGCTTAGGGGTATGGTTACGCCAGCAGGAGACATACTAGTACTACAGATACATTAGCTTGGTAGAAATATTATAGGCAGTTGGATAGGGCTGGGTCTTTGAGAATGTCAGGACTAAGGTGGAACACAACACAGTGACAGCGGAGATACACAGGCTGAAAACCAGGCCTCAAGATAAAGGCAAGATGAGCAGACCTAAATAATTCCTCAAAGAACAAACGCTGGGCCTAATGATATCTCCATAGACATCAACTACCCTCGTGAGTGACCAGCCATCTCTAGACTTACCACTTTCTAGGATTATTTGTGTTCTTTACATCCACACTGTTATGCGATTCATTTCCCACCTGGGCTACCATTAACTAAGTAACTGTACTTGTAACCTTACTGGATGTTCATGGCTATGGCCCACGTGAGTTTCACGCTATAAAACTCCTCTGTCAGTAGAGTTCTTCAGGCTATCCTCTCGGGAGCTCTCCTGCGCCTCAGGACCTCTCCTATCAATACACATCTTCCCACTCTTAAACTCCATTGTTCGTAGGACTCATTGTTTGATTTTCAGAGAAGAAACAATTCAGCGCCTCAGACAGTTAACAGGTTGAGAGCTATAATATTTCACATTTCATTGCTGGCATTATGTCCTGTAACACTTGTTCTTTGAGAACTAAGTAGCGATAAAAGAAAGAGAGAGAAAAGTTTTACCTGGGGAGGGGCAAATTCTTTATTAGCCTGCTATCCCATTCTACCTAGTAATCGAAGAATGCTTTGCCCTTCTCACCGTCCTCATCAACATAAGATTACTGATGCCCTCTTAGCCACCCAACACTCCCTCCAATTATTATTTGTGCCCAATAAATAATGGCTAGCTCAGTGTCTTTTGTCTTTGCCTGCATTCACAATGACCTCGTAGAGCCTCATGTACTTCAAAATTATGTCTCTATTGTCTTACTTTCTTCAGCGCTCGCCTCCCTCTCTTTTGAGGCAGATCAGAAGGTTGATCAGCCTCTGACACAAACAAGATGTTTTGTGAGATATAAAGCATAATGTTAATAGACAGTGGAAAATTCAGAGACTCAGAGGATGCTAATGATAACAATTATCTTATAGATTCATTAATGCATATCCACCTACTCAACAGATATTTGTTGAGCATGCGCCATATGCCAGGCACAATGCTGGGTCAGAGGACAATCATAATAATGGTCTCTTTCCAGGCAGAACTTACATTTGTGGGTAGGATCAGATAATGATAATGAAAGTCACCCTTTTATGGAACACTATGTGACAGGTACTGTTTCTGATAGTTTTGCTTTCTTCATATTAAAGTAACTTAATCAACTCTAAGATAGCCACTGTTAGTAGTCCTTACTTTAGAGATAAGGAAACCAGATCAGGAAGGTGAACTTCATTTTCAGAGTCAGGCAGCAACAGGTGAAAGAGATCAAGATTTGAAACACAGTCTGTCAGAGTCTCAAGCATAAGTAAATTTTTTCACATCTTCTGACCTTTAAGAAATGTTTAGCCCTACTTATTAAATCCTATTATTAGATCCATTAGAGATAGATCACACAATGGCAGGACATTTGGCTCAGTGCTTCCCGCGCTTGCCTAGCAAGCACAAGGTCCTGAGTTCGATCCCTACTAACCACATACCACAGTCCTAGGCATGGTGACTCATGCCCCCCAGCAATCAATACCACACACCACAGTGCCGGGCAAGGTGGCTCAAGCCTGTCATCCCAGCACTCAGGAGGCAGAGGCAGGAGGATTGCTGAGTTCAAGGCTTGCCTGGGCTACATAGTGAGCTGAGGGCCAGCCTGAACTACAAAGCGAGACCCTTTCTAAAGAAAGGAAGGAAGGAAAGAGGGAAGGAAGGAAGGAAGGAAGGAAGGAAGGAAGGAAGGGAGGGAGGGAGGGAGGGAGGGAGGGAGGGAGGGAGGGAGGGAGAGAGAGAGAGAGAGAGAGAAAGAAAGAAAGAAAGAAAGAAAGAAAGAAATAAAGAAAGAAAGAGAGAAAGAGAGAAAGAGAGAAAGAGAGAAAGAGAAAAAAGAAAAGAAAAAAGAAAAAAATGGATCACACAAAATAGTTGGACAGAGAAGCTCTCTCCCAGAGGCTAGTCAGTTAACATAGAGTGCAAGCAAGGAAGAAGCAATTGATTAATGCTTAGACTTGGGTGTTTTGGGTTAAGGGTAGTTGCTAAGTAAATCATAGAGAGGAGCTAAGCTCTGAATGAGGAAAACAATGGGTAGGATGACTTATTTATAAAGGTATTCTAGCCATAGAAAACACCTACAGAAAAGGCCTGGAGTTATGAAAATAGAAAATAAATTTGCATAGCAGTCACTTCCCTGGGGTGGTCTGAGGCAGAATAATTAGAATGAGTGGGAGAGAGGGTAAAGGTGGCTAGACAGGAAGGATTAGATTGCCTGTCCTTCACCTGAGAACGGTATAACTTCAGAATAGGGCCTGTTCATTCAGAGGAGTGTGTGTGTGTGTGTGTGTGTGTGTGTGTGTGTGTGTGTGTGTGTGTGTGTGTGTGTGTGTGTTTTGGGAGCATCAGTCTAAACACTCTGGCAAGGAAAAGGGGTCGGCTGCTTCATTTTCTGAGAGCGGTAACAAAATCACTGGACTTCAGCATAATTTGTAACCAAGCTGTCAACCGTAAAGGAAGACACTGAAACCCTGGGGAGAGAAAAAATACTTACCTAAATTTGAAATCTGCGGCCACAACTGAGAGCTTTCCTTAAATTCTCGATGGCAATGAACCATATTACACAGAGTAATCCTGTGCTTTGGAATTCCCCCAGAGCCAGTGCCATCGCAAGTGGGAGTAGAAACTCACCTCTGACATTCTTTACATTCGAGATCCTTTTTACAGTTCCAGAGTATGAAGTTTATGACCATGGATTTGGCCAAACTGGACCAGAGATCAATGTTCATACAAATGGATGTGCCTACACTACGAGGTAGAAATGTGTGGTTTATGTGCTAATCATTCCTTAGGAGAATTTTCTGGAAAGATGAACTTTTGCAAGCTGCTAAAATGGTGTAGAGGTCAGGTATGATGGGTCTTACTCCAGTTTTTCCTCTTCTCCAGATCTCTGTGCTTCATGGTATATATAAGTGCTTCTCAAAGGGAAACTCAGGAGGCAAATTTTAGCTTGTTCACTTCTAAACAAAAATAAATGCAATTTTCCCTTTTAAACACAACAGCACATAGTTTGAGAAGACTTTCTGCTGCTTGTTCCCCCACATACAGAAAAATAGCATCTTACCTCTGAAAGGACATCCTGAATTTATTCCACAGCACCAATTCTTTTGTTAAAAATTTTTATCTTTATTGGCACATTGTATATACACAACCTGATCACAATCAGTTGCTCCTACCTAGTTGTACAGTTTCAAATGTTTCCCCCAGCATGGCCTCCCATGAAATCAATTGTCTGACCACACTGAGCCACTTTTTAGGTATTAAACATTTCCATTCTACAGACTTCAAACCACTCTGATCATTGCTAACTGAATATTGAAGCTGTAGGTTCTGCAACTGACATACGGGGTGTTTTCCACTCTGTTTAAATGTGAATGTAAAAAGGTGGGTTGATACGCTTTGCTCCAAACATTTTGTTTGTTTGTTTGTTTGTTTGTTTGTTTGTTTGTTTGTTTTTGAGACAGGGTCTCGCTTTGTAGTTCAGGCTGGCCCTGAGCTCTCTATGTAGCCCAGGCAAGCCTCGACCTCAGCAATCCTTCTGCCTCTGCCTCCTGAGTCCTGGGATTCCAGGCGTGAGCCACCAGGCCTGGCACTGTGGTGTGTGGTACTGATTGCTGGTGGGCCTGAGTCACCACATCTGGCATTGTTGTATGTGGTTACCCAGGTTTGAAGTAAGGACCTTGCGCTCGCTAGGCAGGTACCAGAGCCACTCGGCTAAACCTCCATCCTGAATAGTTTAGTTTTTAAAGGTACAAACTGTGTGAGTTTCTCCTCCCTCATCTGCACAGGAGCAGGAGGGGACTAGACACAGAACAGTGGTCCCTTCTTTATAAGTTGAAATATGAATATATTATTTTATGGAATCTGAAAATATCCAGGTATAAAATAAAAGGACCTGGCACGTGGTAGATATAATCTCCATCTAAAATCTCTGCCTTCCATGACCCACACTATCCTCCACAGAGCTACAGAGTTTGTGACACAGACTCTATATAGGATAGGGTATTTCTGTATAAACATCACATATGCAGAGAGAAAATATTAGTGTTGGAAATTGATCCCAGGGCTCCCAAATGCATGGCAACAGAGCTACAACTATTGCCACTACCTGAACTTTAGTTCTTAACAACTATATAAGGTAATGGGTTTCATTGTGACATTTTCATGCATGTATATTATATACTTGGATCATTTTCCTCCCTATTACCCTTCCTTATCCTCCTCCCTTCAATCTCTAATGGTCTCCTGTGCCTTCTACTTTCAAGCTATCCTTGTATTTTGTTTCCAAGTTTCACACATGAGAAAAAAAAATATGTTACAATGGTTTAATATCTCCCTCTTATATACACACTTTTTTTCTAGATTCAACATATGATGGAAAATGTGACTTTTGTCTTTCTGAGTCTGGTTAACTTTGCTTAACATGATGATATCTAGTTTCATCCATTTTCTCACAAATGACACGATTTCATTCCTTTTATGGGTGAATAATATTCCAGTTTGTATATATAGCACATTTTTTTAATCCACATTCTTGCTGGCATTTGTTAGTTTTTGTTTTTGTTTTTTTTTTTTTTTTGCTTTTT
>PVIC010055911.1:0-11107 GCA_004025085.1 Thryonomys swinderianus
CCAAAAAAAAAAAAAAAAAAAAAAAAAAAAAAAAGACAGAACTAGAAAAGGGAAAGAATTATTCTCATCTAGACAGATTTATCTTTGTATTTTCTGAATTTCCAATTTATCTTTTTGTGAACATTTTAATATGAAAAATGTCAAAAAGGAAAACTTAAAAGATTTACTGTGAATACATATTAACTTGGTCCCTGAATCTTTTACATTTAACTCATTAGAATGTACAGAATTGATGGCACTTTGTAGGTGGGTGAAGATCTCATTTTTTTTCTCAATGGATCAATTTAGTACTTTTACCACTTTATCTTGAGCACTCACTGATTCCATGAGGTTGGTTACACAGAAAAGAATTATATAATACAGAACACAAGAAAGCTATCATTCAACTGACTGACTGGCTTTCATGAAGTAATTGGCACATCATTTGCAGGAAAGCTTCAAAAAGTAGGTTACATTCTCTAGTGTCCTCGTAGGCCTCTGACAGTAAACTGGAACTTTGGAGATTCCTAAATCATACTCAGATCCAAGTGTGAAAGATTCAATGATTCAATTGTCTGAGCACAGAATGGCTAGATTTTTTTTTTTTTTGCAGTACAGGGGTTGGAACTCATGACCTTGGACTTGCAAGACAGGTGGTGATGCCATTGAGCTAAATTCCAAGCCCCCTGAATGGCTAGAATTTAAGAATGATTTTGTGGGTATCCTAAAAATAATCTTATGTACAACAATCACTGTATCTCCATGTATTCCTAAGTGTTTGCCTACCTAGAAGAGTATCTTCTCTTCCAGTCATTGTTTTTTTTTGAGACAGGGTCTCGCTTTGTAATTCAGGCTGGCTCTGAGCTCACTATGTAGCCTAGGCAAGCTTCAAACTCAGCAATTCTCCTGTCTCTGCCTCCTGAGTGCTGGGACCACAGGCGTGAGCCACCATGCCCCGCACTGTGGTATGTGGTATTGATTGTTGCTGGGCGTGAGTCTCCACGCCCAACATTGTATGTGGTTACCGGGGTTCTAACTCAGGGCCTTGCGCTTGCCAGGCAGGTGCTGGAACCACTGAGCTAACCCTCCGGCCCTCTCTTTCTCTCTTTTTCTCAGGCTATCCCCTTTTTTTTTTTTTTTTTGAGACAATGTTATATAGTTTTGGCTGATGCTACACTCATAATGTAGCACAGGCTGGGCTTGAACTGGGGGTAATTCTCCTACCTGAGCACCCCGAGTGCTGGGATTACAGGAATGTGCTACCATATCTGTCTCTGTTTTAGTTATTATTATTATTATTATATATATATTTTTTTTTGCTTTTTGAGACAGGGTCTCACTTGTAGTTCAGGCTGGCCCTGAGCTCACTATGATTATTATTATTATTATTATTTTTTTTTGAGACAGGGTCTCACTTTGTAGTTCAGGCTGGCCCTGAGCTCACTATGCAGGCCAGGCAAGCCTGGAACTCAGCAATCCTCCTGCCTCTGCCTTCCGACTGCTGGCATTACAGGCATGAGCCACCATGCCTGGCACTGTGGTATGTGGTATTGATTGCTGGTGGGCGTGAGTCACCATGCCCAGCACTGTATGTGGTTACCGGGATCGAACTCAGGACCCTGCGCTTGCAAGGCAGGCGCCGGAACCACTGAGCTAAATCTTTGGCCCAGTTTTAGTTATTATTGATATGGCATTTTTTTTCACATAGAAAGCCTTGAAAAGCTGAAATATATGTAAGAATTTAATATAGAATAAAACTGGAGGGCTGGGATTTAGCTTAGTGGTTCTGGCACCTGCCTTGCAAGCACAAGGTCCATAGTTCGATCCTCAGTAACCACACACCACAATGTCTGGTGCAGAGACTCATGCCCACCCGCAATTAGTACCACATAACATTATGCCAGGCATGGTGGCTCACACCTGTAATCCCAGCACTTGGGAGGCAAAGGCAGGAGGACTGCTGAGTTCGAGGCTTGCCTGGGCTACATAGTGAGTTCAGGGCCAGACTGAACTGCAAAGTGAGACCCTGTCTCAAAAAATAAATAAATAAATAAATAAATAAATAAATAAATAAATAAATAAATAAATAAATAAATAAATAAAAAAAAAGAACAAACCTGGAACCACAAAGAAGAAAAAAATGAATTACTAAAGTTATATAATGAAGACACTGGCTGAACATCTAAATAATTTAATTTGTAATTACTCAAGTTTCATATATGCAGACTTTTGCAGAAAAAAAATCACAATATTAGGTTAACTTAATATATTTTTATTTTATTTTTAAATATTTGGACCAATATAAGAGTAGGTATATATTCTTTATGCTCATTGTTCTTACACAACAAAAGTTACGGCATTTACAAATTAAATTAAAACAAAAATATAAAATGCAAATTATTCAGATAATACAATAATGCTGTTTTGGTCAAATAGAAATGCTTTACTCAAGCCAGGGGTCATGGCATATGCCGTTAATCCCAGCACTTTAGGAGGCTGAAACATGAGGATTACAAGTTTGAGCATAACCTGAGCAATTTACTGAATTACACACCTGCCTCAAAAAACCAAACCGAACCAAACCACATAAACAAACAACCATGTGACAAGGGCTAGTGATGTAGCTCAGTGCAAAAACCTGGGGTTCAATCTCTAGTACCATCACTATCACCATGCTTCTACCCCCAAGAAAAGTATTGCTCAAAAGAAGTAAATCACAAATATTTGGTTTCAAAGTAAAAAGCTAAAAAAAAAAAAGCAAAAGGCTGTGGTTTCAGTTCTCCATTTTGTTCTTAAAACTATTTGAATGTCTTTGATGACACTGAGAATATGTTTACATAGGTATATGATTTAACTGGCATTAATAAAGGCGAGTCTTTCCTTGTTCTGCTGTTTCTGTTGCTGTTTTTGAGACAAGGTCTCGCTATATAATTCAAACTGCCTTTAAACTCACTGTGTAGCTGTGCTGTGATCCTCCTGCCTCAGTCCCCTGAGTGCTTGGATTACAGGAGTGTACCCCACACCTGGCACCTGTGTTTCATAGTAACCAGAATGTTAATCCAATTGGTTAAACAGCAGTTTTCAATTGCCAATTGTAAAAAGATGAGAACTGAGAAATTAAGAATATTAAAGATTCCATTTACTAAATACTGCAATGACTACTGAATCCAATTAGTTTTATATTTGGAACAGGAATATTCTTTACTATTTATCTGCTATTACACTTATTGCTAATGAACTGTTGTGTTCATTAGAGCTCATGACTGAAGGACAATGACTCATGGTACAGATCTTTTCTAAGGACAAACCAAATTGGGTACATTATGTGTGCAACAGCAGAATGCCATCATTTCGTTCATCTTCACATAATTCGTGTTTTGCAGTTTCAACAATTTTATTTTTTTTCAAATCTGATTTTAACTTTGAATACTTAACACTGTTGTTGAGGTGCATCTCACTTTCTTCATGTTTACTAAGAATATGTGATAGATGCTGCCAATCTCTGCATCCATTCTCATTTTTTAGTTGATTTTTTCCTTCCCCAAAGAGTTTGCAATACAGGCAAAACACAGAATCTTTAGAGGTTGAATAAAGTAACCAGGATCTAGTGGTTTTTTCACCACTTGGAAGAATTCGTGTATAGTAAGTTTCCGAAAACTTCCTCCCTGTGTTGTCTTTTGGAAAGTCAAAATTTCTCACTTGAGGTGGATCATTCTCAACAAGAGTGTCCCGTTGCTTAATATTCAAAATTCGGGGCCATGTACCTGGATCTGCAGAAAGCACAACTGATATAAGGAAGTCTTCTGATTTTTTGTCTTCCAGTTGCTTCTGAAATTCATCAGCTACGGCTGACACAGAGTAAGGTGAATTCACATTTTGTTTGTTCAGGGATGTATCTGGGCTACATTCTGTTGCAACTTGTTCTAAAGTCTTTTCTTTTTTTCCTGGAACTCCCTCTACTTTTTCTGAAAGTATATTTAATGATCCACATAGTTTATTTTCATTTTCTTCTCCTATAATACTCCTTTTCTTTTTTTCTGATGCTGATATTTCTGATTTTATTTCCATCATCTGGGGAGAAACAGTGTAGCAGAGGTTTTATTATAATTTGTTAATATGTAAAAAATTAATGTGCGCATGAAAAGATATTCATCACTAGACATCAAGTAAATACAAATCAAATGACAAGTCATGTAACTTTACACTCAATATGATGGCTATAATACACAGCTAAAAAGAAGTGTTTTTGTTGTTGTTGACCTTCTGGCCACCATGCACTACTTTTACCATGTTTTTGTTTTGTTTTATTTTTGAGACAGGCCCTCACTATGTAGTTCAGGCTGGATATGAACTCACTATGTAGCCCAGGATGGCTTCAAACTCACAGGAATCTTCCTGCCTCTGCCTCCAGTGCTGGGATTACAGGTGTGAGTCACCACACCTGGCACTGTGGCAACAGGGATCAAATTTAGGACCTTGTGCTTGCCAGGCAGACGCTGGTCCCTGGCCCCACCATGCACTACTTTCTAAAAAGTAACTTATAGCAGGACTGGTTTTGATTTTTTTTTTAGTACTATGGGTTGATCTGAAGGTTTCATGTATGTGCTCTACATCTGAGCTATATCCCCTATCCCAGGCTATTTAATTTTGAGACAAGGTTTAAGATGGCCATGCTGGCTTTAAACTCAAGATTCTCCTGCCTTAGCTTCTGAAGTAGGTGTCTGCTACTTCATGTAGCTCTATAACCATCTAGTATATATTTTGTGTGTATTTTAGACAGTGTCTTGTATAATTTAGGCTTGTATTTTTATTATTATTATTATTGTTGTTTTTAGTTTTAGGTTTTTTTTAAAGACAGGGTCTCACTTTGTCATTCAGGTTGGCCCTGAACTCACTATGTACCCCAGGCCAGATGCAAACTCACAGCAATCCTCCTGTTTCTGAATGAATAAAGTAACCAGGATTTAGTGGTGACTCTGCCTCTTGAGTGCTGGGCTTACAGGTGTAAGCCACTATACCCAGGTTTATGATATGTGGTATTGGGGATTGAACTTGGGACCTTGTGCTTGCCCAGTAGATCCAGAATCATTGAGCTAAATCCTCAGCCCAGGCTTTTTTAAAATATGCAACCTTAGGCTGGATGTTTAACATAGTAGTTCTGGTGCCTGCCTGGCAAGTGCAAGGTCCCAAATTCAATGTCAGGTACAAAAACCAAACCAAACCAAACCAAAACAATACAGCAGGGATTTAGTTCAGTGGTTCCAGTTCTGCCTGGTGACAAGGTCCTGAGTTCAATCCCTGGTACTACATATCACAAGCCTGGGTATAGTGGCCCACACCTATAATCCTAGCACTGGGGAGACAGAGACAGGAAGATTGCTGAGTTTGAGGCTACCCTGGCTACATAGTGAGTTCAGGGGTAGCTGAACTACAAAGTGAGACCCTGTCTCAAAAAAACTAACAAAAGATAGCTAAATCTTGGAAACAACCCAAATGCCTGTCAACTCTAGACTGGAAAAAGAAGATGTGGGGTTTTAAAAATAAAATGGAGTATTACTCTGCCATAAAGAAGGATGAAATTGAGTCATTTATACTCAAATGGATGTACCTTAAGGACATACTCATAAATGAAATAAATAGGCCACAGATATGTAAATACTGTATCTTTTCTCTGGTATGAGAAACTGAAATTGTAAATGATATCTAGAAAGCATGATAGATATTATGAAATAGTAAATATTCAAAGGGAAATGGGGTTTAGGGGTAAGTAATGAGGGGAAAGAAACAAAATTGGTGGTTAAAAAAAAAAGAAACAGTTTGTATATGGGGCAGAGAGTTGTAGGGTGGATAAGGGAAGAGGAAAAATGAGAATTAAGTCATGTTGTATACTGGTACAAATTCTCAATGTTGAGCCTAATTGTGATATATATATATATATAAAAGGTACCAATAAATAAAATAGGTCAAAGAAAAAAAAACTAACAAAACCAAACAAACTTCTGCAAATATGCAACCTTACTACCTCAGCCTCCCAGTGGTGGGATTATAGACATGTGCCATGTGCTAAGCAGCTTCTGATGTCTATTTTAAAATTTTGTTTATGTTTGCACTGCTGGGGAATTGAATCCAGGACTTCATATGTGCTAGGCAAGTGCTCTAATGCAGATATAGCCCCAGTCTAACTGCCTATTTGTTTTTAAAACAGGGTCTCACTTACTAGTTCAGGCTGGCCCTGAACTTACTATGTAGCCCAGGCTGGCCTGAAACTCACAGCAATCCTCCTGCCTGTGCCTTCCGAGTGCTGGGATTACAGGTGTGAGTCACCACACCTGGCAATGTGGTGTGTGGTACCGGAGATTGAACTCAGGATCTTGTGCTTGCAAGGCAGACACCAGAATCACTGAGCTAAATCTCCAGTCATTAATTGCCTATTTTAAAAGTTACACCCAAAAGCTGTTTGGTACACATAATTCATAAGATACATAAATGTTCTTTGCAAAAATAACTGAAAAATCAACTATGGGTATTCTACTGTTTCTTCTATACAGTAAACCTAGTACATTTGGGCTTTTTCCTAAAGCTAATCACTTAAATCTTTATATGGTGAAATAGGGTTAAGAATGTTCCTAGCTTTATGCTTATGACTCATTTCAAATTATTATTTGTGTATGGAATGGCATAAAGTGAAGTTTGAGGCTAGCTTGGGCTAAATACCAAGTTCAAGGTCATCTTAGCAAGACATATTCCATAAGAGCTTCTTTTTTTGAGACAGGATCTCACTTTGTAGTTCAGGCTAGCTCTGAGCTCACTATGTAGCCCAGGCAAACCTGGAACTCAGCAATCCTCCTGTCTCTGCCTCCCGAGCACTAGGATTACAGGCGTGAGCCACCACGCCCGGCACTGTGGTATGATGTATTAATTGCTGCTGGGCTTGAGTCTCCACGCCCAGCATTGTATGTGGTTACTGGGGATTGAGCTCAGGACCTTGCGCTTGTGAGGCAGGCGCCGGAAGCACTGAGCAAACCCTCCGGCCCCAAGAGTTTTTAATATTATTTGTTTATAAAGAATGTTTTTTTGGGGCCAGAGATTTAGCTCAGTGGCTCTGTCGCCTGCCTAGCAAGCACAAGGTGCCTGGTTCCATCCACATAACATCATACAATGATATGATCTTGGGCATGGTGACTCATGCCAGTAATTCCAGCACTTGGGAGGCAGAGGCAGGAGGATTACTGAGCTGGAGGCTTGCCTGGGCTACATAGTAAGCTCAGGGCCAGGCTGAACTATAAAGCGAGACCCTGTCTCAAAAAAAAAAAATCTCATCAAAATAATTTGGTATCTCATTACAGAACCAACTAAATATAGATGTGGTTCTATTTCTACAGTGTCTCCAACTATACTCTTCTATTCTTATCTGCCAACAACATATTCCTTGATTACTATAGTTTTTAATGTCTTGAAAGTAGGTAGTTCATTAACCTATACTTTATGTCACCCCAAACTTAATTAAAAATGGGGCAGACTTAAAAATCTTACAAGGGTAATGTTGTAGCTCAATTGTAGAGCTTTTACCTAGTATAGTTAAGGCCCTTAGCTAACCCCAGAATAGAAAACAAAACAACAGCAAGGTCCATGGAGGCACAAGCCGGTAATTCCAGCACCTGGAAGGCTGAGGCAGGACTGGGGTGAAGTTTAAGGCCAGTCCTTTCTCAAAAGGGCAAGACCCTTTCTCAATAAACCAAAAACTAACAAAAAATCCGCACACAGGGCTGGAGATTTAGCTCAGTGCTTCCAGTGCCTGTTGAGCAAGCGCAAGGTCCCTGGTTCGATCCTGGTAACCACATACCACAATACTGGGCATGATGGCTCAGCCCACCAGCAATCAGTACCACATACCACAAATGCCAGGCTTAGTGGCTAAAACTTGTAATCCCAGCACTCAGGAGGCAGAGGCAGGAGGATTGCTGAGTTCTAGGCGTGCCTGAGCTACATTGTGAGCTCAGGGCCAGCCTGAACTACAAAGCAAGACCCTGTCAAAAAAAAAAAAAAAATCCCCACAGAAAACAAAATTAAAAGGGTTTGGGGTTTAGCTCAGTGTGATGGCCCTAGTTTCAATCTCTAGTATAGAAAAAAAGAGTTCCTAAACTCAATAATTAGAGGATAATCAATGTGAATCAAGCATGGTGGTGAACACTTATGTCTGAGCTAAATGGGAGGCTGATGTACGGGGATCATTTGCCTTAAGCCTAGACCTATGGCATGCATGCTGCAGCATGCACACAGAGCCCTCTGTTGGCATGTGATCCAAATTGCCCCAGCAGCCAAGCATCAGATATTTGGGTTTAATTACAATATTGGCACTTTGCAATAAGTGGGTTTTGGGTTACAGTTTTAGCACTTGGTATCTAAAAGGTTCACCATCTCTGGTCTAGTAGTTTGAGGCCAGCTTGGTAAGGGATAAAAAATAAAACTCCTATAAAAATCGAGTAAATGGGGCCAGAGATTTAGCTCAAGGGTTCTGGCGCCTGCCTTGCAAGTACAAGGTCCCAAGTTCCATCACAGCACCAAGTAACACACTGCAGAGTGTGGTGACTCATGCTTATATCCCAGCAATCAGTACTACACACCACAGTGCTGGGTGTGGTGGCTCACACCTGTAATCTCAGCACTAGGAGGCACAGACAGAGGGATTGCTGGGAGCTCAGGGCCAGCCTGAACTACAAAGTGAGACCCTGTCTCAAAAGAAAAGCAAAATGAGTAAATGCATAAAGACAAGCTTATTTACAACAATGGATAAATTTTTCTTTCTTTCTTTTTTTTTTTGGCAGTACCAGAGATCAAACTTGTGCCCCTTGTGCTTCCAAAGTAGGCACAGTACCATTTGAGTTAAATCCCCAGTCCATCCACGGATAAATTTCAGTCTTTATCCAAGGTAGGTCAACATTAATGTCACAATGGAATGAGATGAGTTGTAAGATAAGCCTGGATAATGAAAGTTAACAGGACAAAGCTATTATATAACTTCATCAATTAAAATTCATTATGAAGAATTACCTGTTTATATTCATTAATACAATTTTGGCAGCAAAATCTCTTCTGCTGACCTCCAATCAGGATACTATTTCCCATATTTTTATCAGGCATATATTCTCCACACTGTTCACAGCAGTTCATTTTTAGACCATTGGCCAACCTGTACTTATTAAAGCAATGGTTACTACACAGCTTGTGAGTCACATTATTAACACTGACTTCATGGCGAACCTAAAATAGAAACCAAAATTTATTAACTTAAATACATGAATTAGATTAGTAAAATAGACAGTGCAAAAACTAGTTTCTGCACCAGAAAAAAAGAACCACTATTAATATCTCAGTTAAAGAAATATTCAGGAAAAAGATGAAAAACACAGTCATTATTCATGTACTTTTAAATTTCTTTGTGAAATCAAGATTTAAAAATCAAAGAACAAAGGTTTGGGATTAGCTCAAGTGGTACCATGCCTACCTTGGAAGCACAAGGGCCCAAGTTCGATCCCCAGTACCACCAAAAAAAAAAAAAAATCAGTAACTTCTGATTTCGGAGTAACTTCTCTGATTTGTTGAGAATGACAGAAAATGTCATTCTCAACACGACATGTTATTCTCTCTCAAATGACTTCTGAAAATCAGAGTAACTTCTGATTTGTTGAGAACGACAGAAAACCAACTTTTTTTGGAGACAGAGTCTCAGGCTGGCTCTGAGCTCACTGTGTAGCCCTCCTGACTCACAGCAATCCTCCTGACTCTGCCTTCTGAATGCTAGGATTACAGGCATGAAACACTACGCCTGGCATTGTGGTATGTGGTACTGGCTGCTGGTGGGCATGAGTTACCACACCTGACATTGTGGTATGTGGTTACCACTGGAGATCAAACTTGGAACCTTGGGCTTGCAAGGCAGATGCTGGAACCACTGAGCTAAATCCCTGGCCTCAAAAGCCAACTGTTTTTGACATGATTACAAGAAATAGTTTGGGAATTCTTGGTATTATAACAGCAAACTGCTCTACAAGATTTGTGGGAAAAATCAGTAATTCCATAATCAGGATGTTGTCAGTGTATCAACCAGGTTCTCAAGGTGGTAATGAAAATTGTGGCCTTGATAAACACAGCTCTGAGGTTATCAACATCAATTTTAGTTTCCAAGGACAGAATAAAATGATGATTCCCTGAATGCGTATTTCTTCTAACAATTTTTGACAACAATTAAAAAAATAAACAGAACAGCATAAATACATTCTACTTATTACACTTATTGTTTAATTAGGATCTGTTACTTCTTTAATGTCCTTAACTACTACCTTTATTCCCTAGATTTTTTTTTTTTTTTGAGACAGGGTCTTGCTTTGTAGTTCAGGCTGACCCTGAGCTCACTATGTAGCTCAGGCAAGCCTCGAACTCAGCAATCCTCCTGCTTCTGCCTCCTGAGTGCTGGGATTACAGGCTTGAGCCACCAAACCCAGCATTTGTGGTATGTGGTACTGATTGCCGGTGGGTGTGTCACCATGCCCAGTATTGTTGTATGCGGTTACCAGGATGGAACCAGGGACCTTGCGCTTGCTAGGCAGGCGCTGGAATCACTGAGCTAAATCTCTGGCCCTCCCCTAGGTATTTGCAGTACTGGGGATTGAATGCAGGGCCTTCTGGTGCTTGGTTCGGCAGCACATATACTAAAACTGAATGTAGAGCCTTCTCACTAAGCCCTTTTTTGGAGACAGGGTCTCACTAAATTGTCTTGGCTAGAATCAAACTTGCAATCTTCTTGCCTCAGGCTCCCAGAGTATTAGAGTCACAGGTGTGGTCCCTGGCCGGCTCTGAAACTGTTTTTATTTAATGTTGCTGATAATTGTTTGACTACTACCAATTGTATAGAAACAATGTGCTGGATGAAATGGGATATGTACTTGGAGGGCTAAGGCAGGAGGATTACTGTGAATCTAAGGGCAGGCTGACTTACACAGTAGCCAGACTGTCCTTTTTTTTTTTTTTTTTGCGGTACTGGGGATGTTGGTGCAGTACCACCTGAGTTAAATCCCCAGCAGCCAGACTGTCTTATAAAAACAAAACAAAAGACGGGAGGATTGCTGAG
>PVIC010055912.1:0-11070 GCA_004025085.1 Thryonomys swinderianus
CATGGTAATAGTAACAACAGTAGTGATATTAATGGTAATAATAATAATAATATATCTTCCTTATAAATGAAGAAACTAATTCTGTAGCTTAAGAAATGACTTGAGACTCCATAAACAAGTATTCGGTTGTGTTTTGTCTAGGAGAAACAAACTTAGTTTTCAATCTTTCCTTCTTTTTCTCTCCATTTCAATATTCCCACCCACCTCTGTCCAAATAGTTTTTTTAGGATTTGAGAAGACAGTGACCACAGGAGACCCGCGGGAGAACTAGTACAAAAGAAAATTTCCTCCTTCACCGCCTTAGGAGTACCAGGAAGTCTCGGCAAGAGATTGGTTTTCCAGGGCGCCACTGATCGAAGGCCAGGTTTGTGCAGATGCTATAACATCGCTGCTTCCTGTGAGGATCGGGGCCGAGTTGGCTAAGTTTTGGGGTCCAGTTAGGCAGGCAGAAGTGCTGTGCACTGACACAGAGCTCGGGAGTGAGTCCCCGATGCTCTGTCTGCTGGTTAGTTTAATACTACAGAGCAATGTGGTTCAGAACACAGTGTAATTAACACACCATGGCAGTCATGTGGTCATTTACAAGGTGAAAGAGGAAATATTTTAGTAATGAAGATGAATCATGGGACTATATGGAATCGTATGGCCTAATGATTCATTTCAAGAGAGTTCAGACCTGGGAAGAAGGAGGGAAGATACAAGGAAAGCAAAGAGCCTCTAAATATTCAAATAATCCTGTTAAGTCTTTGTTGTGACTTTGGGATTCAGCTACAAGTTTGGGAAAAAAGGAGAAAAAAATTACTGATTCCATCCCTATGGGTGCATTCATTTAAATTTATCCTCTCAACAAAACACCCCACAGTTGCAGATTTGTCGAATGTATTTTATGAAGGAGCAACCATCTCTCTCTCTCTCTCTCTCTCTCTCTCTCTCTCTCTCTATCTATCTATCTATCTATCATCTAATTTTTTTTCCAACTGAGTTAGTCTTTTTATTCTTTTGGTAATCTCTTCCAGGGTTAACTACTTCCACTGTAGATGAAGAAATATATAAGGCTCCACTTCAAATGTTGGAACCGCTATATGCATGGTCTTTTCCCCTTCATTGCAACTCAGAATTAAAACTTTGATTCTTGTCTTATATTCCAGTCCCAGAAGTAGTTTCCACTGCAGAAGTTATCTGAAGACAGTCTTATGCTTTTTAGCAGTGGTCTGTGACCAGGCTCTATCTTCTCCACGAATACTATGAAGTAGATTTAGTTTACACACGTATTAAACTAAGAGGCATTCTCTCAAATGAGTTTAAATGCACTTTATTTTTAAACAACCTACATGACATGTTTTTTCTTCCCTAAAAAACAATGCCTCCACTCCAAATAAATCATGGTCAAAATAAACGAAACGTCCAAGATGACATCAGTCCCATTTGTCTAAAATCCTGGTGTTGGGTGGATGACAAGCAGCAGCCAGTTACGACACGCTGATAGGTCCATGTTAATTGCCAAATCCATTAACATTTTTCCATTTCTAAACTACCCTTAAAGAAAATCATAAATGGGGTCGCACCATCCTCACGGTAGTCCAGGAGAGCAATCATGCCATCTGGATTCATGTTTGCACCAACAAAGAACTGATAGTTTTTGAAATTAGCAAGGATGTGCTTGATTTGTTCTGCAGCTCCTGTCATAAAAGGTTTTACTCTCTCTGGTCTTTGTTCTTCAAGTCTGCCTGTGATGGATTTCATATAATCCTTGATGTACTTCTTGTAGGCCTCTTTTGTGAAGCTGGTTTCCTGCAAGTGATGGTTCATGACAATATCAACACCAGTGATTACTGTGCTTTCGGGGCCTTCGTCCTCCGGGCCTTCAGCCGAGGCCTTTCCACAATGAGCGAGTCATCGATGGTACCCTCTGTTCTACTGACCATCTTGCCCTCTACCTCCAGGCACAGCCCGTCCGTGATCTCCCGGATCTTGTGGATGTCGGAGAACATCTCATGGTGGCTGATGAGGTCCCGATAAATAATCATGATGGTGGCTGCAGGGAGACGCGGCCGCGCTAGCTTAGGAGGAGCCCGGAGCTCAGAGCGAGCGCGGTGCAAACAGAGCTGCGCTCAAGGGAAGGGGGGAGCGGACGGAAAAAGCTCATCTATCTAATTTGGAGATAGGGTCTCGCTTTGTAGTTCAGGCTGGCCCTGAGCTCACTATGGAGCCCAGGCAAGCCTCGAACTCAGCAATCCTCCTGTCTCTGCCTCCCGAGTGCTGGGATGACAGGCGTGAGCCACCACATCCGGCACTGTGGTATGTGGTATTGATTGCTGGTGGGCGTGAGTCACCACACCCAGTACTGTTGTATGTAGTTACCAGGGATTGAAATCAGGACCTTGCACTTGCTAGGGAACCACTGAGCTAAATCTCCAGCCCCCAGAAAAAATTTTTTTAAAACCCTAATTTTGTCTACAGGAATGGGAAATGGAAAAATTAAGAATGATATACATCTCATTCATATCAAGAAGGGCCCAAATTATTGAGGCAATTGAGATAGAAGCATATTAAGTTCCTCATTTGTAAACCAGTACTTTGCAGAGTGAGATGGTATAACGACCCAGTGGTATGTATGCACAAACAAAAATACACTAACATTTCTTTGTCTTTATCTCACACCTTTTTCCTTTATATTATTGTGTTTTGTAAACATATATAAATGTGCTGACTTGTACAGTATTATAGTGTGGAATTTATAAGCATATTTTGGGAATACCTGTTCTGAAACTTTTTGATAGGAGTGTACAATGTATTAATTGCAAGATTACCATCATTGAAGACTACCTTCATTTTAACATAGACAACTGGCTTAATCCTAAACTTTTACTGGGCAGAGTAATCATATATTCATAGTTAAAATGTAATTATTTTCCTTGGCATCAATATGTGAAAAGCAGCCAGGGATTTAGCTCAAGTGGTACTGGGCCCACCTCAGAAACACAAGGGCCTGAGTTCGACTCCTGGCACAGCCTACCCTGGCCATGTGAAAAACATTTAGTGAATATGGATTCTGCATGCAGACTTCTGCCAGGTACAAACAGAATTATAACATGTCTAAACCACATCTTATGACACAAGATCTTCACTCTCTAGAGGAATTCATTCCATTGTTGAACAGCATTTCTCTTTAGAATGAACATTCTTTCTTGTATTGATTCCAAATCTCACATGTGAAAATTGAATTTTGGAGCACAGTTTTTATGGGCCTAAGTGTTGCCTACAGGGGAGACACTTGACGGCCTTAAAATATCTGAAGACAAGTCTCGAGTGTAGCTCAGGAGTAAAGCATTGCCTAGCACATAAAACTTTCTAAGTTTGATCTGAAATATAACAATATAATATCTGTTTTAAAAATCCAAATCCTTGAAATATCTGAAGTCAGCTGGTCTTATCTCTAATTTGTTTTGTCAGGTTTCTACTTGAGTTCTTTGAACTCTTTCTAATCTACGACACCCTGAAGTTTTTACTATGAACTCTGGACCAGGGGTTGTTGACCCTAGTCCTGTAACTGTGTCATGTATTATTTAGAGAAAAATGCAGGTACTATATTTATTTTGTTAAATGCAGTTTTGCATGTTTCACTTTACAGCATCACTTGTTAAGCTTACTATTTAATCATGTTTCATTCCAAAAATGTTTATTAAACACACATTCAGTGTCAACCAATGTTTTGGCTTGTGATAAGTTGTGATTTTTTTTTCCTGTGCATTTCCCTTGCTGACTGAGACACTGGATATAAACTTCTCCATCCTGTTCTATATGAAGATCTAGAAGAGGTATGTAAATGTTACAAAATCCAAAGAAGGAAGAGGTTTAAATAATAACTACTATTTTTCTGTTGATCTAGAATTGATGATTACTCAGCATCTTATTTTACTAATCTTCAAAATAATTCTAAGAATTAAATGAGGTTAGTTCCCAGACTGACAATCAAATTGGAAACTTAGAGCATTTAAGTGATAGAGCAAATAGAAGAAATTTCTGCTGTTTTAGAAAACAAAAGTGATCCTATTTTTCTGGTCCAACACTTATTTTCCAAGATGCCCTAGAAATTCTGCAAAGTATCTTCAGAGGCTTGTGGCGATCTTCTAGCATTGAGGGATGTAATCCTTCCAAGATCACAAGTGTGGATTCATTTAAACCAAATTCCCCACCATGGCAACCAGTATTAGTCACAAGATTCCTTTCAAAGTTTGAGTCCGTGAAGAGAACTTCTCTTCGTTCTCCTATTTATCATTTGTTATTACCCACCATACGGTGTTTGCTGGTGAACAGTGTACCCTTTAATTGCTCTTCCTGTACTCTTAACTCAGTTTTATAAAATCTCCTTCACATTATAATTTCATCTTTAATTCCAAGACATTTCCTTTACATGCTCCTTTCCAATGTCTGACGATAAAAGTCTGGAAAAAGTGGTAAAAATTAAAAATCAAAGGAAGCATAATCATTGGACCTGTCACGATTAATTGCTTGCAAATTTTGGCCTTTCTTTATGAAATTTGTTTCTTTAGTTTCTCTTTCTAAATAAACGTGGTAGTTGAATGTCGGGGCTGGAATTTCTGCTGAAGAAAAGTATTTAGAGGCTCTTGAAGTATGTCCAAGTTCTTGAGTCTTTTTTGTAAGTACGTAAAACCAGTCGTTTGAAAAAGTTTTCCCCCACTTAAGTGTTTTTTTTTTTTTTTCCGCCATGTGCCCTGGTAAACAATGCTGGCTAAAGGTATGAGCAGCTTATGAGGACAAAGAGTCCCAAGTTAAAAGAAAGTATTCTTTTGCATTATATTGAGTAATTATTAAAATGAGGAGCTCATAGAATTTTTAGTGTAGGTTTACAATATATGAGAAAACATTGAACTTTGATGAGTTTTTGAAAATTGTGTGTGGATTTTCCAATTTTGTTCAGTACCAGAGATTAAACTCCAAGCCTTACATATATGTGGAAAGTTCTCTACTATAAGCTACATCACCAGACTTTTGAAAATAATTTTTACTTTGAGATGGGGTCTTGCAATCTTCCTGCTTCAGCATCTGAGGAGCTAGGGTTACAGGGATGCACCCACCCCTGGCCGCAAATTATTCTTAAGAGAGCAAACATCAGACATTGTTCAGCCTAAAATTTAACTGTTTTCCACAAATGCTTACTTGAATAAAACATTAAAAATGATGCCTGTTTTAGGAAGTTAAAAGGATGCCACCAGTCTTGTATTTTGTCATCCTTACTGCCTGTCTTCGACAACTACGGCAGTAGCGATGTCAGGTTTCAGGTTTGGGTATCAGGCTGAAGGTCAGAGAAGCTCTACCAGGCCTGTCTTCTGTACATCTGCTTTCACGCTGGGCCTAAATGAGAAACCTCCCACAGGGCATGAAATCCGGCTTTCCGAGGAGCTTTGAATGTACCAGATGACAGACTTGGACGGACAGTGAACTAACAGCTTTGACCAGTGGGACAGCTGAGGAGCAGGGACGGCAGCTTCCCGCTTGGGAACCGCCCAGGCCTGGCTTTCCCACACACCCTGGGCACAAAGGGCCCCTGGGTCCAAGCAGCTGCACCTGTCACGGTGCCCTAGGGACAGCAGATGACACTGGCTCCGGCTCTCCTTGCCTCTGTGCTTCCCCCCTAGTCTCCCATCAGTGGCAATCATCTTTGCCTTAGACTCTGTTTTCCTGGGAACTTGCACTGCCATATAAATACCTGTTCATCTGGACATAAATGTTCATTTTCATCCAGTATAGTTTGTTGAACTACTACGTAAAAGGAACTGGATGTTATAGGGGAAGCAAAGCTGAATACAGTTCAAGCCCAGGTCTTTGGTGCTCATGGGCTAGAGAAAAAAAAGAAAACATCTGTATAGACAGCGGGGACTCAGAAGAATTAGGTTCTAAGTCTGGCTGAAATTTAATCTTGAGTAGGAGACTGATTCTCTTTGGACTACCATATCCTTGGCTGTAAGATACAGAGTTATGTTAGAGAACTTCTAATGTCTTCTCTCCAATTAAATCCTGCTGATTTTATAAATTTAGTCTAACAGAAGCAAGATTGTTACTAGGTCTGTCAGAGAAGAGCTATCCTAATGCAGTGGGAACCCAGGTCTACAGGATTTGAGAAAACTTGTGTGAAGAATGAAGTATTGGAGCCCAGCCTTAAAGGATTTTAACAGGCAGTATATATGATACCAAAGGGTTATTTCAAGCAGAAAGAAAAAAACATACAAACAATATGAAAGGGAAAGCACAATAAACACTTAGGAGACCAATGAATATTTTGGTTTGATTGAAGCAAAGGGTAAGTGAGGGAATAGAACCTAATTCAAAAAAGGTGGTAAAGTAGAAATGGATGATCTCAATTACGTTGCCCTTAAAAACTTGTACTTTAGGGCCGGAGGGTTAGCTCAGTGGTTCCGGCGCCTGCCTCGCAAGTGCAAGGTCCTGAGTTCGATCCCCGGTAACCACGTATAATGCTGGGCGTGGAGACTCACGCCCATCAATAATCAACACCGCATACCACAATGCCGGACGTGGTGGCTCACGCCTGTCATCCCAGCACTCGGGAGGCAGAGACAGGAGGATTGCTGAGTTCACGGCGGCTTGCCTGGGCACCATAGTGAGCTCAGAGCCAGCCTGAACTACAAAGCGAGACCCTGTCTCAAAAAAGCAAAAAAAAAAAAAAAAAAACTTGTACTTTAACCTGTATTCACTGACCCAAAATATCTGTAGAACTCCTAGTATATGTCAGAGAGTAAGCAAAGTGCTGAAAACACAGAAATAAAGATGAAGCCTGCCATAGTGCTACAGACTTGCCATCCCAGCCCATGTCAAGGCTCAGAATGGAGGCTTGCAGTATTGTAGTGACTCAGCAAGATCCTGTTCCATCCTCGGACGGCGTTCAGTGAGAAGAGCTTGTGTTCAATCCTCAGTACAGCCACAGATAGATAGATACTTAGCTACCTACCTACCTACATACAATATAATAAAGACAATAAACTCCTGCTTTTAAGAGGTCTTTCTAGGGATTACGAGCAGGAGGAGGGAAGTGGAAACACAGTTGAAATTAGCTTGAGAAATTCTGTAAGGAATGAAACTAATGTGAGAGAGAGACAATAGTAGGTTTCAAGGGTACAGTAGCATTGGAGAGGCAAAGATGATGGAAGACTGTAATGACGCTAGGAAAGAGGATGAAGGGGAGTTTTTATTGGTAAGAAGTGAAGGGGTTTGGGGAGGAGGCTGAATGTGAGATGTTCCTGGACAATCTGGCAGACATGTCTAGCATGTACAAAAATATAGGTCTGTGGCTAGGTTGAAAGACTAGGGCAAGGGACTGCAGTATAAGTGGGTTCTCTAGTCTTGAGAGCTTGTCCAGGAAGGAAATAGAGACAGAAAAGAAGATCAAGGGGAATTCTGTAGGGAATGCACACATTAGGGAGTCAGAAGGAAGAGACAGGAACCAAGAAGAAATGGTCAAGATTAGCAGGGATGTCATGAAATCAATAAATAACAAATGCTGGTGAGGTTGTGATGGGAATATAAATGAGTATAACCACTATGGAAATCACTATAGAGATTCCTTACAAACCAAGGTTAGAAATACCATTTGACTCAGTTATTCCACTTCTAGGTTTCTTCCAGAAAGGGTTAAAGGCATCACATTACAGCGGTACATACATATCCATGTTTCTAGCATAGATATAACTCATAATAGCTGAATCTTGGCCCATATGCCCATCGACATATAAATGGATAAAGAAAATGTGGTATTTATATACTTCTGCCATAAAGAAGGATAAACTTGAGCCATTTGTTTAAAATGGATGCTTCTTGAGGCCATAAAGTTAAAGTGAAATGAGTCAGACACATGAGTTTATTGTATGGTTTCATTTATATGATGAACCCAAAGTAGAGACAAAGAGAAAAGTAAAACAGAGAGGATAAACTGTAGGAAGATAGATCTCTCTCAATGGAAAAGAGGATCAAGAGATGGAGAGAAGATGGGGGGATGGGGAAAGTAGGAGAAGATTAAGATGTGTTATATACACATACCGATTCCCCACGAAGCATATAATTACTATGTACTCCAAACAGGTACCAATAGAAAGAAGGAACTTTAAAAACAGAAATAAAAATATTATCAAGGATGGTGGATAACCAACAAAAAAGACATCAGAGAAAGGAAGAGCCATAAAGGAAATTGAATAAGACCGGGGTTCCTTACACGTTACAGACTCTATAGAATCACAATCGGTGGAAGTGGCCAGGCATGGGGGGGGGCACGCCTGTAATCCCAGCACTTGAGAGGCTGAGGTAGGAGGATTTCTGAGAGTTAGAGAGCATCCTGGGCCGCAGAGTTCAAAGCCAGCCTGAACTGCGCAGTGAGATCCTGTCTCAGCGCAGAACACACAAACAAAGCCAGTGGAAGCATCACTGGATGCAGTGGGGACACACCTGTGATCCCAGCTGCTTGGAAACCTGAGGGAGGAGCATCACAAGCTTCATACCATCCTGGGCAACTTAGTTAGATCCGGTCTCAAGTTAAAATACGTAGGGGCTGGCGATGTAGCTCAGTGGTGCCCGCCTGGCAAGCGCAAGGTGCTGAGTGTGATTTCCAATATGGAAAATAAGTAAATAACAAGTAAGGGGGAGGCGTGTAAGTGCCAGTGAAAGCACCAATAAAACGTTAGTTTCCAGGCTGGAAGGATCTTCTAGAAACTACTAATAGAGGCTATGTTAGCAGATCTCTAGAAAACTCAAGGGAAATCAGAAAGAAAAACTCACTCTTTAGTGTTCATTTGCCTATTAGTATTGTTTATATTAGGATATATTTCTCGGGGTTTTTAAAGCATACATTTCTAAGGGAATTTCCAGCTCTCAGAAAAATCTGTTGTGGGTAAATAGAAAATAAAAAAAGAAGGGCAATATTTCCAAACAATAGTAATCACTCAGAAGACAGAAAAGAGGCTCTTATATTCATGGAACGGCTAGTTTCGGTAAAAAGGATGGAGGTAGTAGGTCATTCTGAAACGTGATAAGGAATTAAAAAAAAAAGGATTAAGAAACAGCAACAATAAAGAACGAGAGCGAAAGAATGGTACCAGAACGTGAGAGGTGAATTACACTAGACAGCAAGGTTAGTCCGGCAACGTAGAAATAATCCGCGTGCTAGTTTGAGAGCTATCAGAAGGGGGCAATAGAGAGCTTCCAGGCCTGAGAGCCCTGGTGGAGGAATAAGCAGGTGAGCATCTATTAAATGTACGGGATGTGATTTTAAATGTTTCATTTTTCAACTTTTTTGAAGATGTGTAATGCAACATAACTCTTCAAACAGGATTCAGACTTAATTAATACACAATATAGAGCTAGAGTTGATGTACTCCTACAGCACAAGTAAAGTCGCCCTGAAAAATCGAAGCATCCCAAAACCACAAGGCAGACACCTAGCAACACCCAAAGTGCTACAGCAACTGGTCTCTCTCACCAGAGGCCAGACTTATTTTGTAAATGGCACCAGGAAGCTTCCCAGTCCTAGGAAGCAACAGGATTGTCACGCTTTTAAGAGAACTCAAAGACGGAGAAATGATGAACTCTTGAGAGAAAAACAAGATGGAACACAGTCTGAAAAACATAAAACTGTCTGAAAAACATAAAAGGACTAGGGAAGGACTGTTGTTTCTCTTTGCTTTTTTTTTTTTTTTTTTCCGGAAAGGCTAAAGGACACTCCATAACGTTATATGAACAGAAGAAAGAATTTAAGAACAAAGAAAGGTAGGGCCTGAATTATGCTGTGGGGAGTTTATGACTGAATTTTCATACAGCCTGAAAAGTTTCAAGTACTTTCTGAACCATCTGAGCTCAGCATTCACAGATGATTCCAAAGTATCAAGGTTTGACTTACGATTTTTCATTTTTACAATGATGCAAAGCAGTATGCGTTCAGTTGAGACTTTCAGCTTTTGAATTTTGATCTTTTCCCCAGTGACATGTGGCATGATTTTGTCGTGATGCTGGGCAGGAGCAGGGAGCTGAAGCTCCCAGTCAATCAGGAAGTCCATGAAGTAACAATCGGTATTCCTCAGGGGACTATGTTGCCAGTGGTTTTTGGAAACAGATATTCAATAAGTGATGTGAAATACCCAGTACTTAATAAAGTACGTATAATTCAGTAGAGTCAGCATTCAATAAACTTGCCCATCCGCAGGCTAATGTAAGTCTTCTGACATGATCAAAGTAGGTGAGATTCACAGTTGATTGGCAGATTGAATGTGTTTGTTATGGTTCGATGTAAAATGACCTCCACTGCCTCTTGTGTTTGGTAGGTGCTTGTTGCGCGGGTGCTGTACATGACTTGCAGGAGGTGGGGTCTGGTTGCAAGTGGTTGGTCACTGATGCTGGAAACGGAAGCGTGTATCTTCCTCTCCGGCTCCGCTCTTCACTCTCCACTTCTGGCCGCCATGGCGTGTGTGGCTCTCCGCTGCAGCGGGACCTCTACTCTGCTGTTTCCGCCTTGGAGGCCGTTGGCCATGGACAGAAGCTTCTGAATCAACACAAATCTCTCCATTTAGAAGGAAGTTGGATATTGCTTATCAGCATTGAGGAAGGAGAGCAAGACCGTGTTAGAGGCATTTTAGCTGTTATTTCCATCTTTGAATGGATTTATCAGAAGGAAATGCCACTGTAAGTCAGAGGACATCTTTGTAGTTTTATGTTCATAACGTGATGGGCTGTGTAAGGTGATGCAATCTCACTAATTGAGATGACCTTCTTTTTTTTTTTTTTTTTTGCTTTTTGGAGACAGGGTCTCGCTTTGTAGTTCAGGCTGGCCCTGAGCTCACTATGGTGCCCAGACAAGCCGCCGCGAACTCAGCAATCCGCCTGTCTCTGCCTCCCGGGTGCTGGGATGACAGGCGTGAGCCACCACTTCCGGCATTGTGGTATGCGGTGTTGATTGTTGGTGGGCGTGAGTCTCCACGCCCAGCATTCTATGTGGGGATCGAACTCAGGTCCTTGCACTTGTGAGGCAGGCGCTGGAACCACTGAGCTAAC
>PVIC010055913.1:0-11153 GCA_004025085.1 Thryonomys swinderianus
TATTTCACAAAATCATTATACATTTTGGTTCTCATTTATGCCTTCAGTTCCTCACACTAGGGAAACAATTTGGTATTTACACATGTGCATCCTATTTTTTTCTCTTATGAGTGTGGCCTCAAGGTACATCCATTTGGCTATAAATGTCTCAAGTTTATCTTTCTTTATGGCTGCATAATACTCATTATACTATTTTATTTTTAAAACCCCACATATTCTTTATCCATTTACCAGTTGATGGGCTTCTGGGCTGTTTCCAAGACATTACAAACTGTGATGCTATGAACATGGGGGCATATATGTCGCCGTGGTATGGTGCTTGTAATTCTTTTGTGAATGTACCCAGCAAGGAAATAGCAGAGTCAAATGGGATCTTTAATCCTAGGTTTTTGAGGACTCTTCACACTGATTTTCATAGTAGTTGTGGAAATTTCCACAGCCATTTCCATAGTGGTTCCACCAATCTACACTTCTACCATGACAAACCAATAGTCACCCTCATACCAAAGAGTCAAAAACTGAAATCTTTCATGGTGCGATCAGGAAGGCAAAAATGTCCACCATCACCACTCCTGTTCAATATAGTCCTGGAAACATTAGCCACAACAATTAGACAAAAGAAAGAAATAAAAGGAATAAAGATAGGAAAGGGAGAAGTTAAACTCTCATTATTTGCACATGACATGATATTTTATATGGAAGACCATAAAAACTCCACCAAAAGACTGCTAGACTTAATCACCAGGTTTAATAGAGGAGCTGAATACAGGTCAACACTCAAAAATCAATAACCTACTTGTACATGAATAACAGACTCACTGAGAGAGAAATTGGGGGAACTATTTCACAATAGCATCCAAAAAAATGAAATATCTAGGAATCAATCTAACAAAGGAAGTGAAAGATCTCTACTTTGAAAACTATGGCACTACAAACAAGGAGATGGATGAGGATATCAGCAAATGGAAAACATGCCTTGTTCCTGGGTAGGAAGAACCAATAGAGTGAAAATGGCCACACTCCAAAACTGCTATATAGATTCTATACAACCCTGACTAAAACCACAACAGCATATTTCACAAAGCTAGAGAAAATAATTTAAAAATTCACCAGAAGAGACCTAGAATAACAAAAGTCATTCTAGGCAGCAAAGACATGGCAGGGGGTATTATAATCTCCAACTTGAAAGTACAAAGGCACCGTGATAAAAACAGCATGGTACTGGCAAATAAATAGACCTGAGTGTCAATGGAACAGATTAGAAGATGCAGAAACAACTCCAGACGTAGTAAACCATCTCATCATTGACAAAGGAGCCAAACACCCTCACTGGAGGAAAGAGCCTCTTTAATAAATAGTGCTGGAAAAACTAGGTTTCAAGCTGCCATGGATTAAAACTAGACCTATATTTTTCACCATGCACTAAACTAAAATTGAAGTGCATCAAAGATCTAAATATTAAAAGAGAAACACTAGCTTGGTGGAAGTTAGATTAAGTAGAACTCTTGAAGACGTTGGCGTAAAACAAGACTTTATGAACAATACCTCAGTAGCACAGGAGCTAGCACAAAGAATCAGGAACTGGGATCTCATCTTATTAAAAAGCTTCTGCACAGCAAGAGAAACCATTAACAGAGCAAAGACAATCTACAATGTGGGAAAAATATTACCAGCTGTTCCTCAGACAAAGGTCTACTATCTAGAAAATATAAATAACTTTAAAAAATCAATCCCCCCAATTTAAAGACTCAGTTCAAAACTGGGCATCTGAAATGAACAGAAATTTCTCAGATGAAGAAGTAGAAGCAGCAAAATAAATACATGAAAAAAGGTTCAACACCACTTGTCATTTGAGAGTTGCAGATGAAAACAACACTGGGATTTCATTTCACTCCAGAAAGAATGGCTGATTTCAAGAAATCAACCTTTCCCTGTACCAAACCAAAAACCGAAAGCAGAACAATACAAATAACAAGAAATCAACCAGTAACAAATGCTGATTTCACTCCAGAAAGAATGGCTGATATCAAGAAATCAACCTTTCCCTGTACCAAACCAAAAACTGAAAGCAGAACAATACAAATAACAAGAAATCAACCAGTAACAAATGCTGATGGGGCTGTAGGGAAAAAGGAACCTTCACCTTCATTTTTAAAGGATATTTTCCATGGGTAGAAGGACTAGGTTCTTTATTTCTTTCTCTCCTTCCTCCTACTCTCCTTCTTTCCCTTCTCTCATTTCTTCCAACCTCTTTCTCTCTCTGTATTCAAATATTTTTTCCATGACTTCCCTCATTTTACATCTGATAGTTTAATGAAATGTACATCAGGTCTACACACTATATACTGCATCCTCTTTCCTCTCCCATCTTGTTAAAGTTTTTGTTTCCCCATAATATAATCTTGATAGTTCCTTTTGCTTTAATTTTGGCATACAACTTCTTCCTTCAACTGTGTTCAAATTGTGGTTAAAGCCACTTGCTTGGTCTTTAATTTTATTTACTGTATCTTTAACATCTAAAAGTTTTTATGAGTATCTTCCTAGACCAATAAAGTGATATCTTTTGTTGTTTACAATTCCTTGCTAGATTGTTTGACCATAGAAGGCAGAACTGTTTCTTTCTTTCTATGTGTTGTAATTCAATTATCTGGAGTCCGTGAGTTTCTTTTGTCTGTTGACCTTCATGTACGGTGTCATGTTTATCTGGTCATCTTTGTGTATATGTCCAACTCCAGTTACTATGAGCACGGCCATATGACATACCACTTGGGTTCATGAATGTAGACTGTCCACTATTCCCTAGTGCATTGGCATGGTTTTCCCCTCCAGCCCTAGTGACTCTCAGTCATATTAAGAGAAACTGCAGTTGTCTACAGAACTGTAGAAATCACCTCACTTTGCCTTTTACCAAGAATGCCTCCTGTGGGCTGCTGCAGCTCCCTCAGACAATCAATATCAAAACCCTAAGGAGTATCAGGATGCCCTCCGACCCTCTGAGGCTCCCAGAAAGCTGAAGCCACAGAGCCATGAAGCCTGAAGCTGGTGCATGTGTAGCGGCTTTGGTCAGCTACCTCTAGGGACATCACTTTTTATATTTGGGGCAAACAACTCCTTCCATGTTCACTACAGTTTCTCTGGTTATATCATGGGAGCAAATTCTGGTACCAGAGTTCAGCATAGACTAATACAATAGCATCTCCTTTTTTTTTTTGCTTTTTGAGACAGGGTCTCACTTTGTAGTTCAGGCTGGCCCTGAGCTCACTATAGTGCCCAGGCAAGCCGCCGCGAACTCAGCAATCCTCCTGTCTCTGCCTCTTAAGTGCTGGGATTACAGGCGTGAACCACCACGTCTGGCATTGTGGTGTGAGGTGTTGATTGTTGATGGGTGTGTCTCCATGCCCAGCATTATATGTGGTTACCGGGGATCGAACTCAGGACCTTGTGCTTGCCAGGCAGGCGCCGGAACCACTGAGCTAACCCTCCGGCCGTAGCATCTCCTTTTTGATGACACCTTTTTTTTGGGGGGGGGGCATGAGCTAACTTTCACTTCCTTTCAAGTATTCCCCAGAGACTGTTTAGTTCCTCACCCAGATGAGTCCCTGAAGGTCCCAGTTCCACTCTGACAGACGTGCTTAGATGTGAAGACCATGGAAGAGGGAGGGTGTAGAAGGGTGGAGGGTTGGGGTAGAAAGGGCCACAGCTTTTCTTGTATAAAATACCAGAACTGCTACTCAGACACGAACATTCATCTATTTTTGCCCTAAGTGCCTCCAGGCCTTCTTCTGGAAGCAAAAATTCCCCAGTTCCACTTGGTAAATTTCCTATAGCAGCTCACTGAGAGTCCTCCCAGCCTCTGGGCTGTGCGGCCTGGGGCTGCCTCTGAAGCTGCACCCACCCAGCCAGCCCACGGAGCTCGGACACAGCCTTAGTCCTCGTGGCCTGCCCTCCATGCCCTCTCCTGGCCTGCGTAAAGGCGGGGTCTGCCTTTTTATCAACAGGAGGGCACTCTGTCCTTTGATGACATTGGGATGCCTGAGGAATGACATCTTACAGTCTCGTGGAAGCACAGACATCTGCACTGGTGAGTGATGATACTGTAAGTGAAGCCACCCTGAGCTCAGACTTCTGCTTCCACAAAGGAGGAAATTTCTCTCCTTTTCCTCCATTTCTGCTCTACCCTGACCACGTCTAGGTTTGACACAACACGAATCACTGTGGTTACTGCAGGGTCCGATTGTTTTCCTGTTGTTCCAGCCTTGCCAGCTGATTAATGAGTGAAAAAGGAATCTGATCAATTAACAGTTTGAAAGGAACCTCAACTCTCAGAACTCTTGAAGAGAGGATAAACAACTTGTCAAGTTGCTGCAGTATTCATACAGGAGGGAACCTATGGGACATCAGCCTGGTCCTATTATAGAACCAGAAAGAACACTGAGGCTCAGAGAAGCATAAAGGCTTCTCCAAGCTCACAGCAAGTGAGTCACCCAGGTGCCTGGACCCCACCAGTCCATGTGTCTTGATCCATGACCAGAATCCATTCTTGTGGCTGGAGAAAGTGGTGAAATAGTTGTGTCTGAATTTGTAAATCATGCTACCACTAAGGGTCTTTCTTCCACAAACACTGAGCTTTACTTGTGCCTGTGATTGCATACTTGTGAGTATTTTCTCTGTGACTCTCAGGACTTCACATAACCTTCATGTGGAGGTGTCTGAGGGATCCCACTGTTGGGGAAGAAGTTGTGTTTATCAAGCTCTACAAAGGTGATTTGAGGCCACTGGGGACTCCTGCCTCTGCCTTTTGGTGTGAAATTGTATTGTAGCACTCACATTTGTTCTTTGAAGTCACTCCACAGACATCATGATTTACTGAGCACCTACTGTGTTCCAGGGGTGAAGTGATGACCAAAGCAGACAAAAATCTCTGCCTGTGCCCAGGAGAGAGTAAAACAAGCGAGGAAACATTTTCACATACAATGGCAGGAACAGTAGAGCCCATGAAGAGCAAGGGAGTGAGGGAGGTCGCTGTTCTAGAAAGGGCATCAGGGACCTATGGAAGACCAGGGCAGGGCGCGAGAACGTCTAGTGGGGACCCTCATGGGTGGACAGAAGCATCTCGCTCAGAAGGACGAGTGGGCTGGAGCCGAGCCGGTGAAGCAGGCCGGTGGGAAAGGGGCCAGACAGGCCGCGCCACCTAAGGGTGGAAGTGACATGGAAGAAATCAGATTTTAAAATAAAATTGTGCTAAAATACCCATCATATTTTTGTGTATTTATGTTTTTTCAAATTTTAAAATTGTGCAGTACGTAGTGATTACATTCCACATGGGCAGCTGATGCGTGCACATAAAACACCCTAATTCTTTTTTACCTCCTTCCTTCCCCTCCTCGCCTCCCTCCGCCTCTTCCAGACCTTGCTTTTAACCTTTTGGATACTGCTGTAGTGTGGGTGTGGCCTGTTTCCCAAGGGCCAGGCAATGCTAGGAATGTGCAGGCCCTGTCTCCAGGGTGGTGATGTTGGGAATCACGGGACCTTTAAGAGGTGGCATCTAGTGGGAGGCGGCCAGGTCACTGGGGGTGCGGCCATGGATCTCGTTCTCCTGGGGCCCTACTCATTCTCTGGCTTCCGGTCTTGCTGTGGGATCTCTCTCTTTCCAGAACCGCCTTTGGCCCCTGCTATGCTCTAGCTAAGAAGAAGAGGAGTGGCCTTTACCTGAAATACTAGGGACTTGAAGTGTTTCAGACTTCAGGCTTCTGTTTGGATTTTAGGATAACTTCGTAGACATGACTGATTTAGCATCCCTAATCTGAAAGTCTCAAGTCTGAAATACTCCAAAATCTGAAACTTTTTGAGAATCATTTCAGTCTCAAATGTAGGTGTGAATAAGGCCATGCTCAGGACAAAAGCTGTGGGAAAGGACACCTTTTGGCTGCTGGATGTCACCATAATCCTTGGCACCTTTGATTTGTAGCTGTATCTCTCCGATCTCTGTCACTGTTGTCATATGCCTTCTTCCCAGTGCCTGCATGTCCCTCTTTTTACAAGGGCATTAGCGTTTGGCTTAGGGCCCACTCTGATCCAGTGTAAACTCATTTTAACATGAGTATGTCTATAAAGACCTCGCTTCTGAACAAGGTCACGTTCAGAGGTACTCAGCAGTTACGACTTCCACTTATCTGTTGCAGGACAAAATTCTGCCCACTGGGCTTCCACATATAGACCTCATGAAGTTTAACCTAAGAATATTTGGATTTCTGATTCTTTTTAAAGACATATGGCCAGAGACCAATCTTGGGGAAAGGAGGGAAATAAAAGGAAAACCAAAATCTTTAGGAAGGTTTTAATTAAGACTGAGTTGCATCTTTTTTCCTGACCGCTCCCTGGAGAAAGATTACAGCCAGGGTCCCTGGTGTCACCCTCAGTGCAGCAGCCCACTGAGGAGTCTTGGGTCTCGTCTCAGGGAATCGTGGGGAAAGGGCCCTGTCCAGGGTCTGGAGGCCACCACACCGAGGCCACAGGACTATGGCAGGTCACTGGCTCCCCAGGGAGTCTTGGGGCCTTCTACAGGAAGCCATGAGCACGTTGTCTCACACTTTGGAGCGAGCGATGTGAGAAGCGAGGTCTTGTCCTGGGTGTACCCTCACATGGCCAAGGGAGCGGACAGGGGCCTGGATGAGACTCATGAGGCTATGCTCCTACTTACACACCAATTGTTTCTTCCACAATAGACTCGAAAACTTGATGCTGTTTCCAGATGAAGCAAATTTGACATCCGAATGACTAAATCTTAACATTTAATATTTCATCTGCTGCAAACTGATTTCAATACATCCAAGTTTGAAGGCAGGGAGGAGGAAACTTGCTGCTTACTTTTCTTCAAGTCTGTCATTAACATTTTAACCATTTCAAAGCATGCAGTTCTGTAGCAGTAAAGACACTGTATTTCCAAACATTTTTTTTTTTTTTTTCCTTTTGAGACAGGGTCTTGCTTTATAGTTCAGGCTGGCTCTGAGCTCACTATGTAGTCCAGGCAAGCCTCGAACTCAGCAATCCTCCTGTCTCTGCCTCCCGAGTGCTGGGATGACAGGCGTGAGCCACCATGCCTGGCCAAAATTTTTTTTTTGAGGGTCTAGCTGTGTAGTTCAGGCTGGCCCTGAGCTCACTATGAAGCCCAGGCAAGCCTCGAACTCAGCAATCCTCCTGCCTCTGCCTCCCGAGTGCTGGGATGACAGGCATGAGCCACCATGCCTAGCACTGTGGTACGCGGTACTGATTGCTGGTGGGTGTGAGTCACCCCGCCCGGTATTGCTGTATATGGTTACCAGCAATGGAACGCAGAACCTTGCACTTGTTAGGCAGGCGCCGGAACCACTGAGCTCAATCTCTGGCCTTCCAGAATTTTTTAAAATCACCCCGCAGAGCAGTCACTCCTCATTTCTGCGTGTTTCCTTGCCTGGTCCTACAGACCACAGATCTACATTCTACTATCAAGAATTTTTGTTTTCTGGACATTTTCTATAAATGGATTCAACATGTGGCCTCTCATGTCTGGCTTCCTGCCCTTTCCATAATATGTTCAAGATTTGTCCACGCTGTGGCACCTTTCAATTCTCCACTCCTTTGTATGGCTGAATAATACTCTATTGCACAGATACGTCATATTTTGTCTATTGATTCATTAATAAGCATTTGGCTTTTCCCCACCTTTCGGCTCTTGTGCATAGCATCACCGTAGGGATTCCTGGCTGAATGCTCTTTTGAACACCTGCTTTCGATTCTCCCGGGTCTCTGCCCAGGGTAGCACTGCTGGTCATACTGTACCTCCGTGCTTGCTGTACTGATCGAGGGCCACGCTGCCTTCCACAGTGGCCGCACCGCTTTGCATTCCCAGCAGCAGTGTACGAGGCTTCCAACTTCTGGATAATGTTTTATTTAACACTTGTTTATTAATGCAGTGACCTCGCCTGGGTCTGGCCTGGGTGTCCCGGCCAGCTGGCTGATTGCCTCCTGCCTTTCCTGCCGTAGCCAGGGGTCCAGGAGCAGCCAGTGGGCCGGCCATCCTGATCCCCTCGGTGACTTCTCTGGGGGGCGGTCACCATGCACTCTCCTGGAGGGAGAGCTCCTGGGGCCGCAGCGTTGACCCAGTAATGACACAGGCGAGAGGTCCCGGCGACAGCTCCGGCCAGCACGGGACAGTCTCGTGATTCTCGGACCCTCTTCCCCCCCCCCCCTTAACTCTGCCAGCTGAGGACTCACACATGGGGGTTCCCTTTGCTCCTCGCCCACTCTCCCAGCAACTTCCTTGCTTTTCCATAACTGACCTCCGGGCACTTCTTTCTCCTGGGTGTCTTCCACCCTTCTGATCCTCCACTCTCCTTTCTGCTCCACACCCTTTCCTCCCTAATCTGGCCCTTAGCAGACATTTTGTTGTCATTTAGGGGAAAAGAAAGGGCTTCTCAGTTTGTACTCAAACATGTGTCCCTGAACTCATAAAGACTATCACAATAAGTCACAATAGCTTATTTATATACAGCCAGCCAGGCTGAAGTATCTAAGGAAATGTATCATTTAATCTCAATGTTCTGCTGTGATAGGGAAAAGTGAGGTCAAAGGATTGCCCAGGCAGCCGGTGTGACCTTCAGCAGCCAGCCCTGTTTCTTCTCTTAGCTGGGCACAGGAGCCCTAGCTAGAGAGCCCCGCATCTGGGTCATCGGGAGGGGCTCAGTCTGAGTCCTACCCTGGTGGCCTCTTTCACACGGCAGTGGAAATCCTGGGACAGAATGGAGAATCCCTGCCTTTTGTTGTCGCAGTTACCTTGATCAGCCACCCCTGGCCCCCTGCTCGCTGCCCTTTGTGCAGGGATGTCCTGTGAGGAAGGCCCGCCACCCTGCAAGAGCAAGCCAAGCCCAAGTCACCTGGGCGGACGCCTGTCTCAGGAAGAGGTTGAGGAGACAGTGGTGTCTGACGGGAATCCTCATCTCTGACTGCGGAATGTTGACAGAAAGTGTTTTTGGCACCCGGATGCATTCCGTTTTGGGTTTTTAGTTTTTCACAAGCTATTACAGGAAGCGATGTTTTCAAAAACAACGTTGTCCCAGGCCCAGTGGCACCAGGTCATTCCATGTGAGCAGTCCCCATTTGCCGAGGAAAGGCCCAAAATATGCAGGCGCATGAGCCACTGGCTGGGCACATGAGGCTGCATAATTTGCCCAGTCCTGCAGAGGTGTTCTGGCGAGACCTTGGCCGGGTGTTGAGGAAGCAGCCTCCAGGCCTGACTTTTGGCCCTTTCCTGGCCCATGGAGCCTCTTTGGGCTCAAAATTCCAAAGGCAAAGGTATATTCTGAGCCTGCTCAGACCCATGTAGGGCACACTTCATATTCATGGCAATTCTGTTTGGATGCTGAACCCTGGCAGGGATCCTGTATCACAGTGTTTTTAATGTCTGGAGATTATCAATCTGTGGACTGAAAAGAAGTTCTAACAGAGGAATGGTCAATATAATCTTTATTTCTGTAGCCTTTTCTTGCCAACTTTTTTTCTTTTCAGCCAATGAAAGAGACAGATGTCCATTTTCTCTTGGCTGCAGGGTGCAGAAATTGAACTGCTTTGCTTCGAAAATGTCAGTTTACCTCAATTCTCAGGATTGACATTTGATGTTGGATTTTGGGAGTTTTAAAAAGGGGGAGAAAACGGGAGTGGAGAGGAACCAAGGAGGGATTAATATTTCTTCTCTTCTCTCCTCTCTTCTTTCTCTGCTCTAGACTGACAGGAAGGTAAATAACAGAAGTTGGGCCTGATGGGGCCCTGGGTGGAACAGGGAAGAGCGGAGAGGTAGTTGGACGGGGAGCTTTTTGTCTCTGAGCTTCCTGGCTGTGTCGCGGCTCCCAGCCTTGTTCACACAAACCGTGTGCAACACAGTGCACCCCCATGGCACCCTCACCCCTATCCTGTGTACCACACATGCAACCCCCACCTAACACCTCACAGAGATCTTAGATATGCATCACACATCGGCACACACACACACATACACCCATGCACGTGTACCACACACCACGTACACCAGACACACACTGCGTACCACACTCCCCCACACTATGCACACACACGTCACATACACACTCACACACACATACACAGCACCAGCCGCTGAGTCGTGTCGGAGCTCCTCCAGGCCCTGAGGTGTGGCCCACTTACACACGTCCTCGGGTCCTTGCCAAGCGAGGAAGGTGAATCCTGCAGTAAGATCTGAAGGCGTGTCAGTTTCCTAGAGCTGGCATAAAACAGTTCTGCGGAGGGCGTGTTAGAGAGCAGGAAGGGACTGTCTCAGGCTCCAGAGGCTGAGAATCCAAGACCAGGGTGTCTCTCACGCTCCATCCTTCTGACAGCGTGGAGAGTCTCTTGGTTTCTCGCCTGGCTCCTGGGGATTATGCATGATCCTCGGGGCTTCCTGGGCCACAGATACGCGCTATGACACCTGTCCTCGTCTTCACATGGTATCCTCGTTGTGGATACCTCTCTGTCTGCGTTTCCCTCTTCACTCTGGCTCAGGGGCCATATTGCTCCTGCACCATTTCCTTTTCATGTATGTCTGCAAGGTCTGTATTTGCAAGACCCGTTCTGACTTACTAGGGAGCTGGAACCTCAATATATCTGTATAAAGGGGGGACCATAACCCAGCCCCTAACACCAGGAACACACGTTCTTCTGCGGCTCACTGCCCTGTGGGGCTGGATCTTGGACTCAAGACCTAGGGCTTCTTGGCTACACCCCTCCAGAGCAAACAAACTGCTCAGGCTTTCGAGCAGGTCAGTGGCTCTGTTTTCTGAGAAGTTAGCAAAGGTCAGCAAAGGCCTGTTCCTGACTCCTTAAGAAGCAGGGAGCTTGGTCATGGTAAAACATGACAGTCATTCAGGCCATCATGGCTGTCAGAACCTTTTAACGGTTACTGTCCTTTTAGGCTTCAGAGCTACAGCCTGGAGGAGCAGGTCTGATAAGGTTTCTTCTTCTTAGACGAGAAAGAAACTCAGGCACCATCACATCAGCCGGAACTGGAAGTATGGTCCTCAGGGTTCTCATGGGGGTCGTGGGTCCCTCACCTTGGGGGGCTGGTTTTGTGAAGCTCTGGTTTTGGAGGCTCTTCTGAGGGAGGGAGC
>PVIC010055914.1:0-11097 GCA_004025085.1 Thryonomys swinderianus
AGAAGGGTTCCTTTCTCCCCACAGCCACGCCAGCATTTATCGTTGGTTGACTTTGTGATCGCAGCCATTCTTTGTGGAGTGAGGTGGAATCTCAATGTTGTTTTTATTTGCATCTCTCGAATGACCAGAGATGTTGAGCATTTCTTCATATGTTTCTTGGCTGCTTTGATTTCTAGTTTCATCGCACTATGGTCTGACATATAGGTGTTAATTTTAGTTGTTTTGCATTTACTTAAGGATGCTCTAGGAGCTAGCATGTGGTCTATTTTGGAAAATGACCTATGTATCTCTGAGAAGAATATATATATATTTTGAAACAGGGTCTCACTTTGTAGTTCAGGCTGGCCCTGAGCTCACTGTGCAGCCCAGGCAAGCCTCAAACTTAGTATTCCTCCTGCCTCTGCCTCTTAAGGTCTGGAATTACAGGCATGAGCCACCACATCCAACACTGGTATGCGGTACTGATTGCTGGTGGGCAGGAGTCACCACACCTGGTATTGTTATATGTAGTTGCCGGTGATCAAACCAAGGGAATTTGCATTTGCTAGGCAGGTGCCAGAACCACTGAGCTAACTCTCTGGCCCCCAAAAATGTATATTCTGATTTCATGGAGTGGAATACTTTATAGATGTCTATTAAATCCATTTGTTCAAAAGTTTGGTTCAGCTCTCATATTTCATTGTTGATCTTTGTCTGGATAACTAGTTATCTATTTTTGTCTAGTTATTTGTGATGGTGGAATATTGAGGTCTCTCAGTACTATTATATTAGTGCTTATTTGATTTTTCATGCCCATTCATATTAGTTTGTACAGTCAGGTGTACTAGCATTTGGTGTGTATGTATTTATGATTGTCATCTCTTCCTCTTGGATTTTTCCCTTTACAAGAATGCAATAGCTTTCATTGTTTCTCTTAATTAGTTTTGGTTTGAAATTCACTTTGTCTGTAAATAAGAAAGCCCCTCCTGCTTTTTTTTGAAGATTCTGTTGTATGGAGAATTGTTTTCCATCCTTTTAATCTGTGAAAAATTTTTTGGATTAAGTGTGTTTCTTGAATACACCATATTGTTGGATTTTGATTCTTTTTTTAAAAATTTTTTATGTTTTTGATACAGTGTCTCATTTTGTAGTTCAGGCTGGCCCTGAACACTTTGTAGCCTAGGCTACCTTCAAACTCAGCAATCCTCCTGCCTCTGCCTCCTGAGTGCTGGGATTTAGCTCTTCTTTTTTTTTTTTTTTTTTTTTTTTTTTTTTTTTTTTTTTTTTTTTTTTTTTTTTTTTTTTTTTTTTTTTTTTTTTTTTTTTTTTTTTTTTTTTGAGACAGGGTCTCGCTTTGCAGTTCAGGCTGGCCCAGAGCTCACTATGTAGCCCAGGCAAGCCTCAAACTCAGCAATCCTCCTGTCTCTGCCTCCCGAGTGCTGGGATGACAGGCGTGAGCCACCATGCCTGGCTAGGTCTTGATTCTTAATACATTCTGCTAGTCTATTTCTTTTGATTTCCAGGGATCCTCCACTGCTGGACTCACCCTCAATTGGAGGCAGGTGGTAATCAAGCTCTACTTTCTAAAAATAAAAGTTATCTTGGAAATATTCTTGGAAGATTAGTCTCTTCTATTTATTCATATCAATATAAACTCATGTATAATTATTTCCTTCTTTAGGTTATAATCTAACATTGTCTTATTTACTTTGCTACTTAAGTTATTCCAGCTTTTATCATAATTAGTTCTTTCAAGTTGATTTAGTTCTGTAGAGATAGCTCATATTTTGGGGGTTTGTATGCTTTCTTTATTTTCTGGTACTATAAGATAATCAAGGCCCATTTAGATTTTCTCTATCTTAGCCATAAAAATGAGCTGCATTCTTTCTTGTAAAATCATTAGAGTCTATTTTCTGTCATTTTAAGGGAATAAGCCAACAAAGAAGACCTGAAAACAAAGAACCCCAGGTATATAAGGTACAAAAAGAAAAACCTGGATAAAAACCATGCTGGGGGGCCAGAGATTTAGCTCAGTGACTCTGGCACCTGCCTAGCAAGAGCAAGGTCCCTGCTTCCATCCCCAAGAACCACATACAACAATACTGGGTGTGGTGACTCATGCCCAACAATCAGTACCACATACCACAGAGCTGGGTGTGGTGGTTCATACCTGTTATCCCAGCATTTAGGAGGCAGAGGCAGGAGGATTGCTGAGTTTGAGGCTTGCCTAGGTTGCATAGTGAGCTCAGGACCAGCCTGAACTACAAAGCAAGACCCCATCCCAAAATCATGCTATAGGCTGGAGAGCAACATATTTGAGAAAGAGAACAGAGGAAAATAGAAAGATGTCTGATATCTTTAAGCATCTTGAAATAGTATTGTTTTGCCATTCAGGTCTCTTGGACAGTTTAGGTAAATTAGCAATAAGTGAATAGGATGATACACAAATGAAAAAAATGACATTATTACTGCTAGGTTAAACAGAAAGTTATATATAAAAGAAATCATAATCATAGTATACTACTTGGACTGGTAGAGGGCCGTATCTGTAGAACTGGGAATTACATTTTAGGAACACACAGAGAGAATGAAAGGGAGATGATAAGGAAGAGAAGGCATAAGAAAGGCAAACATTCACCCACCATAGCAAGAAGTTAATAATTTTTGAAAGTTAATAGCTCATAATATACACACAGATATAGAAGTATATGGAAATAGTGATGTAAACACCTGTGTGACTATGATGAAATACCTGAGCCAAACGACTTGCACTTGGAATGGAACAGCCTTTGGCTCCTGTACTCAGAGGTTTCGGCCCATGACCACCTGGTGCCATCACTTTGGGTCTGTGGTGAGGAAGAGCACCGCGGCAGAGAACACATGGCGGGGCGAAGCTGCTCACCTCCAGCAGCTGGGAAGCAGAAAGTGATGGAGTTGTGGGGATATCCCACTGAAGGGTACAACCCGAGTGACCCAGCTTCCTTCTGCAAGGACCCACTTGCCGAAGTTTCCACTGCCTCTCAATAGCACCACCAGCTGACAACCAACCGTGCAACACATGACATCTGCAGAACACTCCAAATCCAAACCTTAACACCACCACAAGAAAAGCTACCAGGATTCAAAGTGGTTATTTCTTGGGACCAGGATATGGGGATGCTTGAGCTAGGGTGGAGTTGAAAATTGATGGTTTTTATCATAAGACTTTTACTATCCTTTTATTTTCTTTGTGTAACTCTAGGGATTAATCCTAGGGCTGTATACATAATGGTTAAGTGCTCTATGGCTGAGCTACACCTGCACATTGCACCTTTTGTTGTGGGTGTTTGCTTTTGTGCTACCAGGAATCAACTCAAGACTTAGCACTTTCAAGGCTGGCACAGTGTCACTGAGCTAAATCCCCAGCCCAGTCCAGACCATTTTGTGAAAAAGGCTTTGGTTGAAGTGTAATCTGGAAAAGATTCATTCAAAAAATACTTCACTGGGCAGTGGAGATGGTTTTCCCACCTTCCCTTTAACCCCTCTTCCCCCTCAGAGTTTCCTTCCGTCTCCTTCTAGTCTGGGAACGAGGGCCTTTGACCCTCTGTGAGCCAAGGGGAGGCTGCCAGTGTGAAAGGGGTGCCTGCACTTTGCGATGCTCCTGGGGCCTCCCCACTGAGAGCAAGGCTCACACTGAGGAGGACGGGAAGTGCTGCGTGGCTAAAGAGCTTTGCAGGTTTTTGTTGTTGTTGTTTATTTTTTAGTTTAGTTTAGTTTTTTTGAGACAGGGTCTTGCTTTGTAGTTCAGGCTGGCCCTGAACTCACTATGTAGCCCAAGTTAACCTCGAACTCACAGCAATTCTCCTGCCTCTGCCTCCTGAGTGCTGGGATTACAGGCATGAGCCACCACGCCTGGCATTGTGGTGTGTGGTTACTGGGGATCGAGTTTGGGACCTTGTGCTTGTCAGGAAGACTCCAGAACCACTGAGCTAAATCCCTGGCCCTGCAGTTTTGTAAAGCATTCCTAAGCATGAACACAAAATGAAGCAGTGTCTGGAGGACCAGGAGCCATCAGGGGACTCACTTCCACAGATAGAGTAGAAAGGGGTAGTTAGTCATTTGACAGTGGATATAATATTGCAAACGATACCTAAACCAAGAAATGAAAATTAGCATCACCAGTTATGTCATGTGCATATGGTCTGTCACCTGATCTGTAACAAGAAGCCCAACTTCATTCCTGTAGTGTTCTTTCCAAAAACCCATAATTCTAATGTAGCCAATGAAACTTCAGGCAAACCTAGACACTCTACAGGATACTTGGCAGAGCTGCTAACAGCTGTCAAAAGCCATGAAGCACAAGGAAAAATGGAGAAACTGTCACATACCGGGGGAGACTGCAGTTTGTGACAACTAAAAATGTAACGTGGTATTATTCTCCTCCATCTAAGACTAAGTGATGGTAAAATAACAAAACCAAAACAACTTAGTCTTGAACTTTAATTGTGCACTGAAGAAATCAATCCATTTCCTCGGCTCTTGCATGCCAAGCATTTCTTGCCTTAGTTTTGTGAAATATCCGGAGGCTTTGTAGTCTTTTCTCCAATTTGTACAATGAGGGATTTGCCTGATTTGTCTCCCCATGAAGCCTGATCCAAGTTACACAGGGTTGGGCAGAATCTCACCTGCCTGGCCAGCTGAGAGATGCTGACATTATTCACACTTGCAGCCCTGTGCTCTGCCTGCACAGGTAAAAGACACCCACACTCATTAAGAGAAACTCAGATATGCAGAGAAATAGAAAGTATATTTAAAGTCAGCTTTTCTTGAATGCAGCTGATGAGGTTTTGTGTGTTCTCTTCTTAGGTGTGTGGGGTTTTTTACATACTTTAAAAAATTTTAAGCAACACCATAACATAAACACTTCCCCATATTGTTATTTAATATTTGTTGGGCTAATGTTTACTTGCTGATAATATTTCTTTGGGTAGATTTGCTAATTTTTACTTAGCATTAAACATGAATATATTTTCTTTCAGTTTTGCTTCTATAAATGCTAAGTATTTTTCATAAAGGGTTCTCCATATTTATAAGTATTTCCTGAGTGTGTTTTCTCAGAAGTAGAATTATTTGATCAAAGATACAAACATTCATAAGACTCTGATTACATATTTTTTTATATTGCTTTCCTACAGGAATTTACTGACTTATGCTTTTGCCAGTTGCAGTAGTTTTCAATATTGCTATAACAAATTACCACAAACTTAGTGGTTTAAACTATTATACATCTGTAGATCATAAGTCTGGTTCATATTTCACTGGCATAAAATCAGGTTGCTGGCAGGGGGCTCCTTTCTGTGGGCTCTAGGAGACTCCACATACTTGTTTGTTTAGATGGCAGAATTGAGTTCCATAGCAGCTTTCCTTGAATTTGTATAACAAGGGACTGAGGGAGCCATTACTCTTGTTTATCATTGTCCCATAATCTAATTATTCTAAAGCAAATGTTCAGCCTATATAATTTTGTTCAAAAATAATTCATTATAGTTCTAAGATAAGAAATTTTAAAACTTTTTAATATCATCAAATATCTAGCCCATGCCAAGATTCTCCTGGTTTGCACTCTTTATGAATATGTTTTCAAGATTGTTCCAATCAGGATTTAAATAAAGTCCACATTATGTGATTAAGTGATGTCTCTTAAGCATAACTTAATCTATAGCTTCTACTTTGTCTGCATGTCTCTGTTTCTTTGCAATTGTTTTAAGAACATGGAGGTGATGTTTTCACAGTTTATCCACAGTTTATACTTGTTGACTGTATCCTCATGAAACAAATTCCTTTGTTTCTTCTATTTCTTATGAATTAATATAGATACATGATTAGATTCCATTTTAAATTTAGTTGTTTTTTTTTTTTTGTTTTTTGTTTTTTGGGTTTTTTTTTTGAGACAGGGTCTCGCTTTGTAGTTCAGGCTAGCTCTGAGCTCACTATGTAGCCCAGGCAAGCCTCGAACTCAGCAATCCTCCTGTCTCTGCCTCCCGAGTGCTGGGACTACAGGCGTGAGCCACCACGCCCGGCTAAATTTAGTTGTTTTTTGTATGGGGTTTTTTCTTTCTTTCTTTCTTTCTTTTTGGCCAGAATGCATCATGAATAGTGTCTGTCAGAAGGTACATAATATCTCCTTGTCTTATGGCAATATTGGTGGCTGTTGGTGGTCATTGCCTTGTTATACCTTTTTAATGTGAGTATGTACTAGGGACTCTTTTTTCATTATTTATGCAGTAATTCCTCTTCTCTGTTTCCTGACTCAATATTTCTAGAACATCTTTTAGTTAGATGTCTTCCCTTCAAGAATGAATTCTCTTAAGTATTTTCTTATATTCTGACTCTTAACTTTTGTTCTGTGTTTATAGTTTTCAAGTTAACTTCAGTACCTGGAGAATTCCTCTGTTGAGTTGTACCCACACATTCCTATTTCATGATATTCTGTTTTTATTTTATTACCTATACTATCTTTTCACCTCTCTGAGAATACTGATTTCTTAAAAAATATTCTCTTCTTTGAATTATATCTACTTATTCTAGCATCTGCCATTCTTTTTGTTTAATTTGATCCTTTTCCTTTTCTTTTTGTTTTTGTTTTGTTTTGTTTTGAGACAGGGTCTTGGGTTGTAATTCAAGCTGGCCCTGAGCTCACTGTGTAGCACAGGCAAGTCTCGAACTCAGCAGTCCTCCTACCTCTGCCTCCTGAGTGCTGGGATAACAGGCATGAGCCACCATGCCCAGCACTGTGGAATGTGGTACTGATTGCTGGTGAGCATGAGTCACCATGCCCAGTATTGTTGTATATGGTTACTGGGGATGGAACCAGGGACCTTGCGCTTGCTAGGGAGGCACTGGAACCACTGAGCAAATCTCTAGCCCTGATCCTTTTCCTTAATACTACAATTCTTCAAATGCTGTTAGTTCCTAGGTGTTGATTAGTATATTAAAAGATGAAAAATATAGATGTTTGAAAGTTTTGTGACTGTATCTTTTTCTAGAAATGCTTCATTTTAGTGTGGAATGGGCAAGGTACAAGCTTTATAATAATGCCTTCCAACTGTCAGTGTGTAGAGTGCTGTCTTAATACCTGGTAGTCTGTAATACATTTTGAAATCAGAAAATATGAGTCTTGTGAATTTATCTTCTTTTTTCAAGATTGTTTGTCTATTTTGAGGCTCCTGTACTGTGGGAACCAGGGGAAGGGAACATAACTAGAACCTGTAGATTAGATTCTAGTCTCCTGTGAGTCGAAGGCACATGGCAAAATAATAAGTAGGCAGAAATGAGGTTTAGAGAGGCTGAGTTTGGGCCTGATCCATGCTACTGTGGGTAGCAAGACCCCAGGCCCCAGCCCACCACACCTTTTATTCAGCACCTCTAGAGTAACAGAATGTAACAGACCCAGTGGGCAGGGCAGACACCTCCAATAGTCCTAGAGACATTATGCAGATGAAGATCCTGCTGGGCAGGACAGACAAGGGCAATGGAGTAGTTTGGCCTTGAAGCATCACAGCATGTGGGACCAGCAGTGTCTTTGTTGTTAGCAGAGGTGAAGGTGAGTTGAGTCCAGAGTCGTCTGCATGAGGAAGGCCTGATAATTTTGACCTTCCAAATATTTCTCCCAAAACACGTTCCCAACAGTGTACCTACACTTGATTTTGGGCTAAGTTTGCCAACTTCTAAAAAGAAAAAAGGATTCTGGGAGTTTGTTGGGGATTGTCTTGAATCTGCTTATTATTTTGAATTGAATTTGTTTGGCATCTTAGCAAATGTTAGTTTGATCCATGTATACAAATATATTAATTTTAGTCTTTTTGATTTTGAGGGGGAGTACTAGAGATCAAATGGAGGACTTTCACTGGCGAGCCAGGTGTGGCATCACTGAACTAAAATCTCTGGCCCTCTTTTTTATTTTTTTAAACCAATGTTTCACAGTGTGCAAGTCTTGCCCTACTTTTGTTAGATTTATTCCCATTTTATTTTTGAAATTGACGCAGAAGAGCAAGGCTTAGCTCCCCAGCTGAAACACAAATTCATGTTCTCTAAAAATTGAAGAATGAATTTTAGGAATGAAGGAAGTTTGAGTAGGAAAATTTTATTGAGAGAGAAAGCCTCTGCCTTAAGAGAGACAGAAAAGGGAACCCGGAAAGTGGGTAACCCAAGGATTGCTTCTTCCAGGGGAATTTTATAGTACCAGGTGGGTGGGTTTAAAAATAGGGCTACCAATGAGGAGTCAAGCCCTAAAGGGTCTTTCTTGTCAAGAGACTTCTCCAGGTGGTTCAAGGTTCTGCCTGTTATCTGGGGATTTTGTAATTACTGCATTCCAGGGAGGGCCTTGATCCAGATCTTGACCTTCCATCCTAGGAGGAGGATGAGGCCGGAGACCTGTAGTATAATTTCTCATTGATGGTGTTGACCTTCAGAAGGATCCTTTTTTTTTTTTTTTTGCCAGTCTTTCAAGGGCCGGCCCTATCTATCTGCCTACATGTGTCTAGCTGGCTTTTCTACCTATAAAAAAATGATTATAAATGGAATTGACTTATTACAATAGTTACTGTGCTATATAGAACTATACTTTATAGTTGTATGTGGCTGTTGCATTCAACCTCCTTCTTGAAATTGTTTTTAGTTCTAATAGTTTTTTTTTTTTTAATCTGTGTGTGTTGTGGGACATGCATTCTTTAGGAGTTTGTATATACAAGATTATACCCTTTGAGGATTGATAAATCTTTTCTCCTTCCTAACTGGTCTATCATAGAGAACAGGGAAATGGCGGGGGGGGGGGGGGGTTACTAGAACCTGTGCAGTTAAGTTCTGGTCTCCTGTAAGCCACAATAGCGCAAAGCTAATTAATTAATTAAACAGAAGGTAGAAAAATGAGACTTAAGAAGCTGAGTTTTGGGCCTGATTAGTGCTGCTCTGGGCAGCAAAGGTGAAAGACCTCCAACTTGCTACACTTTTATTCGGTACATCAGGAGTAACAAAATGTAACAGGTCACTCAGAGAACAGCAGTTTATCAGGACTGACATACTAATGGGTGTCTGAGAGGGCAATAATAGCTTTGGTATAGCAGGAGTAGTAAATGCAACAGGTTTCTCAGAGGGCAGTGGGCTTGGTACTCTCTGGAACAAGAAGGAACTTCTGTTGATTAGGAATTTGTCCATCCCCAGGATGTCTTCAGCTGCTGTAATCCTGCCCTGGAGCTTCAGAACCACTGAGGTCTTAGCTGTTACTGGAGGCAAAAATGAAGATGTCTCAACATGGCATAGCCAGTCTTTAGGCAGGAAAACTAGGCCTAATTATAATTTTAATTATGAAATGATTTTTCCCCAAAACTGTGTAGAGTTGTTCCCCCAACAGTGTAGTTTCCCTTTATTTCTTTACTTGCTTATTTGCTCTGCCTCAGAGTTCCAGTGAAATGATGAAATAATAAGTGTGAACATCTATTTCTTTTTATTTTTGAATCTTTATTGGTACATTATATATACACATGATTACACTCAACACTGAGAACTTGTACCAGTATATGACATAACTTAATTCTCATTTTTCTCCTTCCCCTACCCATCCTACAGCCCCTATGCCTATATGCACACATTTTTTTCTTTTTTTATGATCAAATTTTTCTTTTCACTCATTACTTACCCCTAAACCCCATTTCCCTTTGAATATTTACTATTTCACAATATCTATCATGCATTCTAGAACTCATTTACAACTTCAGTTTCTCATACCAGAGAAAAGATATGATATTTCCACATCTGTGACATATTAATTTCACTTATGGGTATGTCCTTAAGGTACTTCCATTTAATATAAATGACTCAAAATTATCATTTTTATGCCAGAGTAATTTTCTATTTTATTTTATAAAAACCCTTATCTTGGGCCGGAGGGTTAGCTCAGTGGTACCAGCGCCTGCCTCGCAAGCTCAAGGTCCGGGGTTCAATCCCCAGTAACCACATACAATGCTGGGTGTGGTGGCTCACACCCACCAGCAATCAATACCACATACCACAGTGCCAGGTGTGGGGGCTCACGCCTGTAATCCCAGCACTTGGGAGGCAGAGGCAGGAGGATTGCTGAGTTTGAGGCTTGCCTGGGCTACATAGTGAGCTCAGGGCCAGCCTGAACTACAAAGTGAGACCCTGTCTCAAAAAAAAAAATCACAGTGCCTTTGTAGTATAGTTTCAAATTGGGATAGCGATACCCACTGTCATATCTTTGTTTCCTAGAATTGCTTTTGCTATTCTAGGTCTCTTGTGGTCCCAGATAAATTTTTGGGTTATTTCCTCAATATCTGAAATATGCTGTAGGGATTTCAATTGGGACTGCATTGAATCTATATAGTAGTTGTGGGAGTATAACCATTTTGATGATGTTGTTTCTTCCTACCCAGGAACAAGGGATGTCTTTCCATTTCTTGATATCTTCTATCTCCTTTTTCAAAGTGTTACAGTTTTCAGAGTAGAGGTCTTTCACTTTCTTTGTTAGATTGATTCCTAGATATTTCATTTTTTTGGGTGCTACTGTGAAAGGATGTGACTTAAAAGTTTCTCTCTCAATAAGTCTGTTATTTGTGTATAAAAATGCTACTGATTTTTGAGCACTGGCCTTGTATCTCGCTACACTACTAAATTTGGTGATCAAGTCTAGCAGTTGTTTGCTGGAGTTATTAGGATCCTCTAGATAGAGTATCAGGTCATCAGCAAATATTGACAGTTTACCTTCTTCCTTTCCTATCTTTATTCCTTTTATTTCTTTCTCTTGTCTAATTACTGTGGCTAAAATTTCTAGCACTAAAGTGATTCTGGCGCCTGCCTTGTAAGCTCAAGGTCTTGAGTTCGATCCCGGAAACCACACACAATGATAGGCGTGGAGACTCAGGCCCACCAGCCATCAATGCCACATACCACAGTGCTGGGTGTGGTGGCTCACGCCTGTAATCCCAGCACTCAGGAGGCAGAGGCAAGAGGATTGCTGAGTTCAAGGCTTGCCTGGGCTACACAGTGAGCTCAGGGCCAGCCTGAACTACAAAGCGAGACCCTGTCTCAAAAAAAAAAAAATTCTAAATGCTGGACGTGGTGGCT
>PVIC010055915.1:0-11031 GCA_004025085.1 Thryonomys swinderianus
AAAAAAAAAAAAAAAAAAAAATCCATCATTGTACTTTACTTTGGTGCTTTATTTGCATAAAATATCAGAACCATGGCTCCAAAGAAAGTTAGTGATAAAAGAAAAACTATGAAGATCACAAAAATTTAAAGAAATTATTGTGAAATTTGTTGAAGTCCTGGAGAAACGAATTGATAAAGTGTCGTTTTTGTGCCCCAGAACAAATTACTGGGTTTTCTATTGTTTCCTATGGGAAAAAAATGTTCAGTTTTCCAACTTTTTGATGTTCAAATATGAATTTGGAATGAAATGGGTTGGGCAACTGATGTATCACTGTATTACATAGTTGCCTATTTGTTCGCCTACTTTGAAAATTCTAAATGTTGCCTTTCCTTCCAGATACACTCTTTAGATGACTTGTAAATATTTAGCATCAGCATATCTTACACCATTCTTATAAATGCTTCTCTGGAAAGAAAGTTTAGTGGCATACAGAGCCAGGTTTACATTTAACTCTAACTCAGGCCAAGCACATGCCCTGCTGTAGCCACCAGAGAGGTAACTGGTTCTTCAGACCACTACGGTACCAAAACAGAGCTCAAAGAGCTTACAATGTGCCTGCTATTATTTCATATTCCAGAAGCACAGAAAACTCTTATAATTTAATTTAATCCCATGTTTTCATGCTGGAAAGAGCTTTGTTTGCATGTAGATAAAGCATGACAGTTTAGACTGGATACATTAGATGTCTATTGAAAAATAACTGCACATTTAAAGAGCAAAAATATCATTCATGACAAACCAATGTCTTCACTTCGTTCTGAGCTGCGCTTGACCTTAGACAGCAGAGTGCTGAGAAGAGTTGGTTTTTGACCCAAGTAAAGAACTTTGTGAGCTAAAGAACATAGAGGAGAAGCTAGGGATCAATAGAAAGCAATTCCAGCCCAGGCAGACCTCTAACAGGTCAATAGGTCTGGGAAAGGCCTCAATCCTGTGTGCTTTTTATTTCAATAGCTATAAAATGTGAACAGTAATTGAGGTATTATGGACTATACAGAAGCAAAAGAATCAGAGTTGGGAAGATCAGTGAATGAGAGGTGATAAAACAAAACACACTGATGAATTTATAAGAATAAGGCTGGTCCTAATTTGATGATTGTTGCCATCAAATATTTACTTATAAATTACTTATAATATTTATATTTATAACTTTGCTTTCTAAAATATTTTTTGCCAAAATATCTCATGCCTCATAAGACCAAACATTGTACCTTTAAGAGTTTTGTTTTTATGACCAAAATATCCCACCAGAGAGGTAAGAGAGTAAGCACTGTTTTGTTTGTTTGTTTGTTTGTTTATTTGTTTTTTTTTTGAGACAGGGTCTCACTTTGTAGTTCGGGCTGGCCCTGAGGTCACTATGTAGCCCAGGCAAGCCTCAAACTCAGCAATCCTCCTCTCTCTGCCTCCCGAGTGCTGGGATTACAGGTGTGAGCCACCATGCCAAGCACTGTGATATGTGGTACTGATTGCTGGTGGGTGTGAGTCACTACACCCAGCATTGTTGTATGTGGTTACCAGGGATCGAACTCAGGACCTTGCGCTTGGGAGGCAGGTGCCAGAACCAATGAGCTAAATCTCCGGGCCCAAGCACTGTTTTTTAAAACTGTGTATGACATGCCATTGAGAGACAGGAGATAGATATGTTCTGATGGAGATGGAATGGATAGAAGGATGGGTCTTAGGACTGAGTAATAGATCATGAAGGCAAAGTTGAGTAGTAACTAAGAAGAGAGCATGTTCATGGCAAGTGACAAAGGCAACAGGCAGAAGAGTTCTAGGTGGCTAAAATATAAGAAGCACAGGAACCTGAGAAAGATATCTACAGTGGGAATGGAAGAGGGAATTAGGTACCTACACTTTAGACATAGCTAGTACTTTCTCTATGGAACCCAAAAATCAAACTACAACACCAAATTTAAAATGTCCTGTGTCCAGTGCAGCATGATTTAGATAAAATTCTTCCCTTCTCTATATTTTGGTTCCCTAATTTGTAAAATGAAGACACTGGAGCAGATGATGTCTGGAACTTATTATAAGGTTGGCATGCCATGTTTCTGCCTATGCCAGGAATGGCAAACACAGTAAAAGTACCTGATTTTTTCTTCATACAGAAGCCTGGAAGGTATCAATAATCAGTCATGATGCTTTGCTGGTGATCTCTGATATGACCTTAGAATCCTTTATAAGGAGTAGCCAATAACAGTCTGTCACATTTAGCCAGAAGTTCCAATCCAATTGCCATTATTGATATATATTTGATTCCTAAATTTTCTCAAAGACTTAACAGAAATATGATAGTGGTCTGAAGTGTAGATTTAATTCTGCCCCAATAACTGATGAAATTCCTGTGAAGAGTATAAGAACTGAGTCAGCCACTGGAAGTGGACAGAGGCAGACATGGTTGATACCTAAAGCGATCTGAACAAATCTTGAGCAGCTATTCTCTTCTGCTTTTCATCTTTTCACAATTATCTCTTCCAAAGGTTCAACATCTCTTCTTTAATGAAAACCATCCTGAAAGTGACCCCAAGGAGAAAACAAAACAATGTGGATAAGATTTGAAAGACTTGGGGCATGTTAGACAGTGAAATTTTGGATAAATGATCTCTAAACATTAGCCTCTAAAAGTGCAGATTAAAATAATTTTATAGAGTTGTTGCAAAAGGTTAATAAGATAAATTAAAAATGGTTCCAAAAATATAAAGAACTACATAAAAATGTAGATGCCCTTTGCTGGCTAACATCTTCGCAGAATTTATTAGACAATTGATGAAGTTAAAATTAATGAGCCACGGGACAAACATGATGCCAAGCAAAGGAAGAGACAATGACTAGAAAGGCAGAGGGAGAATGAACCCACATTTATCAAGGTGGCTTTCTCCTTCCATCTCCAGTTAATTATTACTTCAACAGTGTGACTCAAGTTTCTCCTGGAACCACTCCCAAGACTTTGATGTGCCCTTTTCAGACCAGAGATTTTTATATTCATTCTGCTAAATTCATTCCCTACTCATCTTTTCCTCATGGTGCAGGAACACAAACTTCAGAACACATGCAAACTCCATATAGAAGACAAATTCCAAAGCACCTGCCGCCATGATAAAGGTCAGTGAATGATGACAGCAGAGATTGGAATTCTAGGGCAACAAAAAACTCACTAAGTGAACAGTGTATAGGGGACTCAGAAGTTCTGTGGGTTTTGCCCTTCTGCAAGATGTTGGTTAGGAAGCAGTTCATCAATCCTCTTCCTGCAGGTGTCATTGTCTGTGACAGTGAATAAAGCATATGAGTTCATGCTCCTATCAAACTTAGAATTTAGACCCACCAAGTAGGAGATCAACAATGTGCATAACATTGCAGAAGTGGATGGGCTGGAGGGTTAGCTCAGTGGTTCCGGCACCTGCCTCGCAAGCACAGGTCCTGAGTTCGATCCCCGGTAACCACATACATTGCTGGGCATGGAGACTCATGCCCACCAACAATCAATACCGCATACCACAGTGCCAGGTGTAGTGGCTCACGCCTGTCATCTCAGCACTCGGGAGGCAGAGACAGGAAGATTGCTGAGTTTGAGGCTTGCCTGGGCTACATAGTGAGCTCAGGGCCAGCCTGAACTACAAAGAGAGACCCTGTCTCAAAAAAAAAAAAAAAAAAAACCAGAAGTGGAAAGAAGAGAAGGAAGCAAAGTTCTAATTCACTATTGGACACAGAATCAAGAAAAAAGAATTAATAGAGTGTTGAAAAGCATACACTGAATTTGATTTCAAATGTTGCAGACTAGGAACTACTGAGTTATTAGTTCCTATCATCTATTTTTATTTTAATTACATAATTTTTATGGCAAAGATTCAGTGTGATTGTTAAGCAAGCCAGTGTAATCCAACCATGTGACAGTATTCCATGTTCAGTCATTTTCATGCTCACACGTTATGGATGAATCACAGTGAGAGATTCTGAGAAACATGGTGAAGGCTACAGTAGCAGATTGAGAACAGACAAGAGAGAAGAGTATACAGAAAGGCATAACATCACCTAAAATGGAACCTGCTAGAATATATGTGATGACACCATAGATACCAGGGTCCAGATAATGATAATCAGGTAAAGGTTGTTAGGAAAGGGGATGACGCTGACTTGTCTCCATAACCTCAGATGAGCCTGTGGTACCACAGTTCTTAACACTAGTGGACTCACAGAAAGATACATTTCTTTAAAACTGACTTTAATGTAGTCAAGTAAAACCAAGGGTTTTTACTGATAACTAGAAATGAAAGAATGCAAAGAAATGAAAACAGGTATTTCCAAAAAGAAACAAGTAGTGTTCACATGAGAATCTCAAAAATTCCACTATGACTTTCAGAAGCATAAGAAATCAATAAACTTTCCAGAAGATTATGAGTCAAAATTCAGATCATAAACAGAGAAGTTATCCTTTGGGGAACTTGTTTTGTATTTGCTTAAGAAGAGAGTAATTTTTTTTCTCTCAGTGATTGAACACTATAGTCCCAAACAATTCTGTGTGTGTTTGTGTGTGTGTTTGTATGTGTATAAATTATTATTTTTAAAAAGTGACAGTAGAATATCCCTGGACTTTCATAATTTGGAGCTTTGAAAATATCTTGAATCTATTTTGAGAAAATACCTTACCGATAACTGAAGTTGACTGAAGGCAGAATTTAAGAAATGTTAAATGTGATCATTTCAACTCTACGGAGAGAGTTACAGTGTAACTTGGACATGAGCTAGCTATTCTTTCTCCAAGTATATATAAAAAAAGAGGGGCCGGAGGGTTAGCTCAGTGGTTCCGGCGCCTGCCTCGCAAGCGCAAGGTCCTGAGTTCGATCCCTGGTAACCACATACAATGCTGGGCGTGGAGACTCACGCCCACCAGCCATCAATACCACATACCACAGTGCCAGGCGTGGTGGCTCACGCCTATAATCCAAGCACTCGGGAGGCAGAGGCAGGAGGATTGCTGAGTTTGAAGCTTGCCTAGGCTACATAGTGAACTCAGGGCCAGCCTGAACTACAAAGCGAGACCCCATCTCAAAAAAAAAAAAAAAATATTCACCACACCAATTCGGCACTATGAGCTCTTAGCCATCAAGTCTATTTCCAAATAGTAGCCACTAGTAATTCACACCTGTGTTATAAATGATGGCATAAGCCACCACATTTTCCTCTAGGGACATACATATTAAAGTATGATATTTACTAAAAATTGCTGACAAAAAAGAAAGATGTCTCTATCCCAAGGGACCAGAAAGAGATAGAGTAGTGTAATGAGAGAGATTATATCATTTAGGACAAAGTCTAAGATTTGAAAACAGACTGCAAATCACTGGATATGTGGCTCAGGGTTGGTGATGCTTAGTTTCCTGTCCCAGAATACAATCCCAACACCCACAGTTCAAAGGAAGAGTTTAATTTGGATCGCAGTTAGGAGGATTGAGTCCACGGTCAGCTGGCTCCAAGAGAAGAGGACCCAGGTAAAGTGTGCGACAGCTGAAAGATACGGAGTTCATGGAGGCTGGGAAGCAGAGCAGAAATGGTGCTAGAGAGGGCGGGGCAAAAGGCCAGATCTAAAACCCAAGGTCACACTTCCAGGGCCCACTCGGACACACCCAGAGGTATGCCTCACTAATCTCCTGGGGACTCCCAAGCCATTAAATTGACACAGTCAAGTTTAACCAGTTGGTAGTTACTCTTGGGCTCTGCTGTCTAACAACCTAAAAGAAAGAGAAATACTTGTTTCACTTGAAAAGGATTGAATGAGATAATTATGTACATTTTCTAGTATAGGTCTTAATAACTAGCAAGTAAACTGTTAATTCTAAAATATAACTTTTGGGACATATTATTGAGAATTAAAAACATAGCTCATTGATTTTTCATAGCATTGATGGTGTTTAATTATACCCTCTGTAGTAGTCACCTTTCCACCCCTGAGATAAAATGCCTCACACCCGAAACTTTAACAAGGAGAGGTTTCATTGTGCCATGAGTTTCAGAGGTTTCAGCCCCCAGTCTGCTGGCCCAAAGGCAGAAACGTCACAGTGAAAGGCAGCTGAAAAGGCTGCTCAAACCGAGGCAGGTGGAAGGCTGAAAGTACAGGAAGTAAGCCCGCAAGCGGTGCACCTGCGAAGCTGGAGCCAGTGACGCACCTCCACCATCTGGGGCCTCTTCCCAGCTGCACACTCACCTGTGAGTGACGCGCTGGTGAGGTAGGAATCCAAACTTAAGAAACAAGTGCCTCTAGAAAGCCCCACCTCTGAACATGAGCCTTTTGGGGGGACATTTGGGACATTTTAGATAGCAACCCTAACACTCTCCTTGAGTTCTGTGTGCTAAAAATTCCAAGATAATCCTCTGTAATGTACTTTTCTCTGTAAAGAAAAGATCTCACAGGTGATAAGTTCCAGATTTAAAACTAACGCATTCAACACAAAATCATTTACGACCTATTGCAAATATCAGATGACCTAAGAGTAGATTGTTTCATAGCTATATGTGTGCATATGGGACCTGAACAAAAAGACTAAAACCCATAAAAGAATATGTAAGAAGTTTTGTTTTGATCATTGTCTTGAGGAATGAGAAATTTTTTTTTTGAGACAGGGTCTCGCCTTGCAGTTCAGGCTGGCCCTCAGCTCACTATGTAACCCAGCAATCCTCCTGTCCCTGCCTCCCAAGTGCTGGGATTATAGGCATGAGCCACCACGCCCAGCAGGAATGAGAATTTTTTTTTTTTTGAGACAGGGTCTTGCTTTGTAGTTCAGGCTGGCCCTCAGCTCACTATGTAACTGGGGCAAGCCTCGAACTCAGCAATCCTCCTGCCTCTGCCTCCCGAGTGCTGGGATGACAGGCGTGAGCCACCACGCCCGGCACTAGGAATGAGAAATTTTTTAAAAGAGCTCAGTTTGGGAAAACATATATAAGATGTTAGTCTGTGGAAATTTATGGAGAAGAAATAAAAAATTTGGCCAACATGTTACTTATGACCATATTAAAAAAATTTTTTTAAATATCTGAGACTCACATGAAAGTAAATATTCAAGGAAGCTTGTTCTTGCTCTGACATCAGACTACAGCATAACAAACTTGAGGCAACCTTGACCCCTAAAATCCTAGTTTCCTAAAATAAATCTAAAAAATCTTAATGAGCACTAGAAAGCTTGCACTAAGAGAGATAAGGGCTTGGCTTTGTTCTTGCTCCAGACTTTAAAACCATAATATCTAAAGCTAATGAAGGCAGTTGAATTCAGTCTAGTATATATGTCAAGCCCTAGACCTGGGAGAGTTCTGTATTTAGTTCATTTGAAGAGCAGCTTTAAGGACTGTAAACCTCAAATGCTGTCTCTTAGTCTCCTTCCAAAATATATTTCAACATAGCATTTGACATATTACCTGACCTAAAAGAGGAACCTTTTTTATGGATTAGGACTAATTGGACTTTCATTTGAACTTGGTATGAAACTGACAGTCTCACTATCAGCTATTTTTAACCGTTAATAAAGAGAGAATGCATTTGCAAAATTGAAAGAGAATTTTTACGTAAGTAGAACTTGGAATGTTTATAAGAGTTTTTGTTTCGTTTCATTTTGTTTCTGTTTTGCACAAGAATCTCTAATGTTAATTATAGAAACTGACTTGTAGAAGAAACAAGAAAGGCGTTCTTGGATAATGAAATGCTTTTAGACCATACAGCATGAGGTTAAACCAGCAAATTGGCCCTTTTCCTCACTCCTTCAGATTCTTCATGTATTTTAATTGATATATAAATTATATGTATTCATGGGCTACCACGTAATGTTTCAATACATATATCATCGTGTAATGTTCAGATCAGGTAAATATTTGAAAAGAAAAAAATCCTCAGAGATCTGAAGTCTCAGGTCCCAGAACCTAACTCTAAATTGTTCCAGGACTTATAACCCATCTATAGGACAGTGGGTTTCCTCAGTAGAAACTCAAAAGACAATTGTGCCAAGTGCTAAAGACTTTACAGGATCCTCTACTTTAGCCCTCACACCACCAATGAGAGAAGTGTTACAATTATTTCTATCTTAGAAATGGAAGCTCTGAGCTCTTCTATAGATAAATAAGTTACTCAGAAGTTTTGAACTGATATCTGACTGACTGTGGACCCTGACTGCTTCATCTGTAGCCACCTGCTTCACCTTGATCCTGTTCCATCCATGCATTGTGAAAGGACAGACAGCAACTGCAGAGAGGGAACTGATTTCAAGACTTACTTTTCTTCCCCCAAAGAAAAATAGCTCAAGATTTCCTTAAAAGGAAAGGCAAGTGATGGAGTGAATTGACATATTTATATAAAACTGAAACATAATTTTGCTCTGTAATTAGTCTGTGAACACTGATATATGTACATTTCATGACACTTTCCAAATGCAATCTGTATGCCTAACAGTTACCATCATTTCAGAAGACTAAGAACCCAATATTTAGTTAATGTGAAAATTATCACTATCCCTTGGATCTGCCTAGTATTTTCAAAAGAAGACTCTCAAGGCTTAGTTTTGAAACAAATGTTAGAATTCTGTGTTAGCCTGAGTATGTGGGAATTTCAGCACAAAGTTATATATACCCTGAGAACTTAGAAGTCAGTATCTGAATTCAGGGATCTTTCTTAGCTCTTTAATAGGATAAAGACTGACTCAGTCAGTTAAGATGTTTACTGACTCCTTGCTAGGGGCCATGCACTGATCTAGGTGAAGTCCATTCCTTCATTTTTCTAGAACTCATCATGTCCTATTGAGGTCAAGGAGCCAGATGTCCCCATTCTTACCTAACCTTGGGGAGATTCTCAGCTCTCTTTTATCAGCTTTAATCACAAAGGATTGTTTATAAAGCATTCTGTTATAACTTCTTCATCTGTCCAATGAACTAACATAACACTCACTAAATTTACACTGACCGGGCTGGAGGGTTAGCTCAGTGGTTCTGGCGCCTGCCTCGCAAGCGCAAGGTCCTGAGTTCAATCCCCGGTAACCACATATAATGCTGGGCGTGGAGACACGCCCACCAACAATCAACACAGCATACCACAATGCCGGACGTGGTGGCTCACGCCTGTAATCCCAGCACTCGGGAGGCAGAGACAGGAGGATTGCTGAGTTCGCGGCAGCTTGCCTGGGCACCATAGTGAGCTCAGGGCCAGCCTGAACTACAAAGCGAGACCCTGTCTCAAAAAGCAAAAAAAAAAAAAAAAAAATTTACACTGATCATTTAGTGTAGCCTGGCAACTGTGATATGACATGAAAATGATTCCTGTTTAAAGTAAAGTGAAAAAACCAATCAGAGTTCCACTTTCTCAGTTTGGCTGTCTTTCCATGGGGCAAATGTTGAATGTTTAGAAAGTTGTACTCTGAATCTATGCTGACTTGTACTTCACCTTGAAGAATATCGAACTTTGCCATTATAATATACATGTCTTATGTGGCAGTTTACAAAGATATTTACCTATGTTACCTCCTTTAATTTCCAGAAATAAGAAAAGATTGATATATCCATTCTATCACATAGTGAATTTAAGTTGGGAGAACTGGAGAACATATTCAAAGTCACAGAGCTAGTTTATTGTAGAGATTCAGAACCTTGACATTGTTACCCACTGATCCTTGTCATTATTTACATCTAGTAATGGGCTTCTAGGATCTTTAATGTTCTCAGCATCTCACTCACCATTTTTCACAGTACATTTGATCTGGCAGCTTTCCCTTAAAATTACTGATTCTTCAAGTAAATATATGTCCTCTCTTATTAGTTACTTCACTGGGGTTGGAACTATAGTAATATACATATCCACACATAATTGCAAAGACAAATGAAAAATCTGATTAATGTCTTGAAAGAACATGATGCTGCTCCCATAGGAGAGAGATGTATCTCACCTGAGAGGGCAGTGAGCAAAGGCTCACTCCGGAAGAGATGGAAACTGAACTGAAATCTGAAGCCACACGTGGCAAGCAGGGTACAGAAGGGAGGACAGTCCCAGGGGGTGAGAACGGCATGCAGAAGGACGAGGGAAAGGAGAGAAGGGAGTGTGACGCAGAGAACCAGTAGAAGACCAGGAAAGCTGCATCAGAGAGCACAGAGGACCGGAGTTGAATGTGGGATAAAACGACGCACAACGTGGATGTAGTTTGAGAAGTCTGCTTTGTAAAGAGATATCCAGTACCCCTCTGCTTCCACATATGCACAGGCTGCCCTATTACCACCATCTCTCACTAAGACGGTACATTTGCAATAACTGGCAAACCCACAGTGACATATTGATTGTACCCAAATTCAGTTTACATTAGGGCTCACTCCTGGATTTTCATCAGCTATATTACCTTCTTCTTTTCTTAATGAACATATTTCAATAGAACATCCATTATATACCAGTCACTAGAGAGCTGATGATGACAGCTCATCCCCTTGACACTTAGGGACTTAGCATTTTTTAGCTTAATACCCCGAATAGCTAATTAAGATTTCAACTGTTTAGCTGGGTGTGGTGGCTCACGCCTGTAATCCCAGCACTCGGGAGGCAGAGGCAGGAGGAATGCTGAGTTCCAGGCTTGCCTGGGCTACATAGTGAGCTCAGGGCCAGCCTGAACTACAAAGCGAGACCCTGTCTCAAAAAAAAAAAAAAGATTTCAACTGTTTAATAAAGTACAAGATAAAGATACTAGAAGTACACAGAGGAGGAACACGAGCACAGGCAAGGAAAGCAAGGAAGCATCTGACGTAAACTAAAAATGAATGAATGTTGGCTGATGAAGAAGTGGGGAAAAGTCTTACAGACCAAGGTAACAGATTAGAAGGCTCAAGGGTGAAAAGGAGTAGAAAATGAGTGCTTGGGAGATGAGGTTGGAGATTAAGGTTGGTGCCAGCATAGTTCTCATAAGTCATATTAAATTGCAGTTTATCCCAAGTCTCTGGCTGAAGAACTGAAAATAGATTGAATAGGACACCACAGAAAGT